>JAQJVL010002598.1:0-90257 GCA_035578905.1 Stictocephala bisonia
GATGATACTATGTTAGAAGAAAGTTTTTACTTTATTACATATTGAAATTTTGCCGCTTTTATTATGAATAAAATGGTAACAAAAACACTAATCTGCCATAAAAAAAAAAAACAGAATGACAGTGGTTCGTGTGTAAAGGCACAAAAACGGCAAAGAGCGCTTGGTGTTCGCAGCATTATTTGCCTGGTGTGGTGCGCACACACGGCACATACAGCTAGCGCTCTGGTGATACCTACACATAATTTCCTGGCGGTGAAAGGGTTAACTTCCACCATTTGAACCTATGATTTATACAAATTGTATCATTGATTTGGTATCAGAAATTATGGTCATTCACAAAAATGTTACATTGATTAATTCTGATTCACCTCATTGTAAAAGAAAACAATGATTTACCCACTAAAAGGAAATTTAAATAAATATAAACAAAACCATCTTGCAAAAAAATTAAAACTAAGAATTCAATTACAACTTTTTTCCATCAATTATTTTCCATTTCATAAAATTTCATATTTGTTTAGTTTGTTTCCACAAATTTAATCAATATGACTTGTATAGTCAGTTGCACTCATTTTAGAAACAAATTATTTCATGAATGATATCGTACTTAGGTTATTCATAAAAAAAATTTTACACCTAGAAATTAGCAATTGCCTATTACTAATGCTAATTAATATTACTGAATTTAGACTAAGGGCATACATTTTTATGGAATTGCTATTGGACAGATTTTCATCAGTTGCCAATAGAATAATATATTCTTTTTTCAGAACAAAAATTCAAAATTTTTCATTCAGAGATGTTTGTTTTGATTAACAATGTTAATGATCCATCTAATTTATAAGTCACTACCCTTTATTATTTAACATAGCTCTTGTTATGCCAATTTGAATTGCTGGAAACAATACCCACAGCCTACCTTAAAAACCGAACCACTTTGTATTGGTCTGATTTTTGGTTTGAATGCCTGAATAGAATTGAAAGTCTATAAATTAATTAATCCTTACTGTACAAGAAAATAACAAATTTTGGACCATCATAAAGACTGTCCACTTACTTCATATGAATCTCTACTCTTTGACTTTATATTCTGATATTAGACAATAAGAACTAACGGTGGATGTAGAATATGTTTAATTTTTCAACAGGATTCTCACCGCTGAACTTAACAATAAACAACTCTAAAGAAAACAAAGGAAACTATAAGACAAAGTACTAAAGTAAAACAAACATTTGTTCAAAGAATATAAATGAAGGAATATACAAGTTCAAGAAAAACAATTGCACAGAGTTAGAGATAGCGTGCTAAATTTGAATAAGATAATAAAGGAATTATGTTAAACAAGGAACTATGCATTCACTTTACAGGTGTTTACTAACCGTCTCCACTGTAAGTCATGCCAGGCCCATGAGGACAAAGCTGATTGAACTCTTGACTGTGGACAGGAGGGCATGGCTGACAGGGTGTGCCCCAGCCCATGGGTTGATCCAGGAACACACTGCAGCAACAGCAGCTTGACTTGGTTACTGCTGAGGAGGAGGGGCTAGAGCACTGGCCGTCCTTGTAGCGAGCATAGCACAGATCTCGGCGACTATCTGTTGACATATACTTAGCTAACTCTGCCTATTCTTTATTCATATTAAGACATCAATCGTCAAGATATGAGCGAATACGAGAAACGTTTGAGCGTGGATGAATGAGTGTAGTCATTGTTAACACCCCTGACTTCTCTAGTCCACGTCGATGGCAACCATTGAGCAGCAACGTGTTAGTTGCCATCGATGAAACATTATTAATTTGCTGAATAGATTATTTATACATGATTTTATCAATTAAATAAACATCACTGATTACTTTTGAAGATTAGAAATATTCACTGTAATAATGCTTTATTATTTTACTATAGTTTGTTATATGACTAGAGATAGGAAATCCAGCTACATTACGGTAATAGGCTGCATCGTTCCACAGCGCTGCGGTAATAGGGTGACATCCTATTATTTTACTATAGTTTTGTTATATGACTAGAGATGAGAAATCCAGCTACATTACGGTAATAGGATGCATCGTTCCACAGCGCTTTGGTAATAGGGTGACATCCTATTATTTTTGTCACCCTATTACTGCTTGGCCGGGTCGTTCCAGTCCAGCCAATCTACTTGTAAATATGGCTAATACGACAATAGTTACATGTTTTGACAGGCTCTTCTTGCTTCCCCCTCCCAATATTCTGTTTACAACCATGCATAAATTTCTGGGGACGAGAGCAAGAGCAGAATCATATTACTCTTCCTATTATTTGTTCCTTTAACAGTGTTCAGTAGGTACATTGAGAGCTGGTGGCTGTTGCTCTGTTGACTATGTTACAAAATTAATAGGGTAAAACCAGTAATCGAGAGCGGAATCATATTATCCTTCCTATTATTTGTTTTATTCACAGCGTTCAGTCACTACATTGAGAGCTGGTGGCTGCAGCTCTGTCAACTATGTTACAAAATTAATAGGGTAATCCGGTAATCCTATTACTTGGTAATAGGGTGCGAAGAAGTAATCATATTATTTTTCCTATTACGTTAAATAACGCCCATCCCTATATATGACTAGCCATAATACTTGGTTGGCCATAATACATATCTATGTAGTTTGCCATTTTAATACTGAGCTATTTTAAACAATTCAATGTTTGTAACAATGAATTTATTTATTTTAAAAGTAACACATTTGATGATTTCACTATGTCATAAGTGAAGTAATAATTAATTTTTATGTTCTCATAATTTTAAGTGGCTTTAACCCTTTTAAGACAAACTTCCAATATATCGCAAGTTGAATGAATAAATGTCTTTATTGAAAGGCAGTGTTTTATTAGGCAGGACTATTAGGTCCTCTCTTTCATTAGATGTGTCGGCGTCTCATATCAAAGAATCTCTCTCACTCAACCTTTAAGTGTAGTTGTAGTTTCCGATCAAGTTGCAGTTTTAGCAAAGATTTCTAATCATATCGGAAGTTACTCATTAATATTTTGATTTCTATCTTATGACATGTTTTGATTGAATTTTCCAATTGATTTTTGATTCAAAATAAAGGAGATAAACAATCGAGGTGACAAAATTTAATAGATTTTATAGTAATTTTCCTCTCTCAAACTGTGGGAGGGGGCCCAGTTCAGGATCGGTGACCGAAAGGACATCCTACAGGCTACCAAGGTGCTTTTTAAGACGCCTAAGCAGCTCGGAAAGATGGACGAGTCCAGAATCCTGAAGCTTGTTGAAGACCAAAACAAGGAATTGAATGTGAGAGAATGGACCATCATCAGTCGAAAGGCATTCTGAATGGAGCAAATGACTATGTTCGTTTGCTAGTGGACTGTCCTTTAACTCTCAGCATATATGGCAAGAATGCAATAATTGAGTTGGGCTTGAGGCTCGGTGGTTATTGTAGGGAGACATAGGTGTAGCCATCCTGCCTACAGTAGGCATGTCGGCAGCGTCATCCATATCACAAACATCGACCTGCTTATTCAAACCTTGTTACACAAGTGCAGAATTCGCAGGATCAGATGCAAAGTAAGATAATTCTTGTTCACCATTAATGTAGGAGTGTTCTTGTTTGACAATGGATATGAAGTATTTCCAATGTGATTTCTGTTCATAGGGATCATCACGACAGATGAAATTACTGAGAATTGAGGAATGGGATGGGAAGTTCATTGTTAGAACTTGTGTATCCTTCACCTATTGATGCATAGATCAATCTTCAGGATAATATGTTAACCTGTGTAGAATGTTAATACAATATTGCGCATCTTTGGTCAGTTGGAGATATGCCATCATTGAAGAATTGTGATCAATTCGACTCCTATAAGTATGTGTAGTAACTATTTAAACTTATTGTATTAATTGATTAATTTTTACACTTATTCGAGGGCAATGATCAACCAATTTATACATATAGTAGTTTGAGTAATTTATAGACTATGATCCATTTGAATGCAGGTCACTCTATGTAAGTATTGTATCAATTGTGTTACTCATTGTAGAATTTGTTAGATAATATTTGTACACTCTATTGTATAGTAATTTGTTAGATAATATTTGTACACTCTATTGTATAGTAATTTGTTAGATAATATTTGTACACTCTATTGTATAGTAATTTGTTAGATAATATTTGTACACTCTATTGTATAGTAATTTGTTAGATAATATTTGTACACTCTATTGTATAGTAATTTGTTAGATAATATTTGTACACTCTATTGTATAGTAATTTGTTAGATAATATTTGTACACTCTATTGTATAGTAATTTGTTAGATAATATTTGTACACTCTATTGTATAGTAATTTTGTATAGTAATTTGTTAGATAATATTTGTACACTCTATTGTATAGTAATTTGTTAGATAATATTTGTACACTCTATTGTATAGTAATTTGTTAGATAATATTTGTACACTCTATTGTATAGTAATTTGTTAGATAATATTTGTACACTCTATTGTATAGTAATTTGTTAGATAATATTTGTACACTCTATTGTATAGTAATTTGTTAGATAATATTTGTACACTCTATTGTATAGTAATTTGTTAGATAATATTTGTACACTCTATTGTATAGTAATTTGTTAGATAATATTTGTACACTCTATTGTATAGTAATTTGTTAGATAATATTTGTACACTCTATTGTATAGTAATTTTTTAGATAATATTTTTACACTCTATTGTATAGTAATTTTTTAGATAATATTTTTACACTCTATTGTATAGTAATTTGTTAGATAATATTTGTACACTCTATTGTATAGTAATTTTTTAGATAATATTTTTACACTCTATTGTATAGTAATTTTTTAGATAATATTTTTACACTCTATTGTATAGTAATTTGTTAGATAATATTTGTACACTCTATTGTATAGTAATTTGTTAGACAATATTTTTACACTCTATTGTATAGTAATTTGTTAGATAATATTTTTACACTCTATTGTATAGTAATTTTTTAGATAATATTTTTACACTCTATTGTATAGTAATTTGTTAGATAATATTTGTACACTCTATTGTATAGTAATTTGTTAGATAATATTTTTACACTCTATTGTATAGTAATTTGTTAGATAATATTTGTACACTCTATTGTATAGTAATTTTTTAGATAATATTTTTACACTCTATTGTATAGTAATTTGTTAGATAATATTTGTACACTCTATTGTATAGTAATTTTTTAGATAATATTTTTACACTCTATTGTATAGTAATTTTTTAGATAATATTTTTACACTCTATTGTATAGTAATTTGTTAGATAATATTTGTACACTCTATTGTATAGTAATTTGTTAGACAATATTTTTACACTCTATTGTATAGTAATTTGTTAGATAATATTTTTACACTCTATTGTATAGTAATTTTTTAGATAATATTTTTACACTCTATTGTATAGTAATTTGTTAGATAATATTTGTACACTCTATTGTATAGTAATTTTTTAGATAATATTTTTACACTCTATTGTATAGTAATTTTTTAGATAATATTTTTACACTCTATTGTATAGTAATTTGTTAGATAATATTTGTACACTCTATTGTATAGTAATTTTTTAGATAATATTTTTACACTCTATTGTATAGTAATTTTTTAGATAATATTTTTACACTCTATTGTATAGTAATTTGTTAGATAATATTTGTACACTCTATTGTATAGTAATTTGTTAGACAATATTTTTACACTCTATTGTATAGTAATTTGTTAGATAATATTTTTACACTCTATTGTATAGTAATTTTTTAGATAATATTTTTACACTCTATTGTATAGTAATTTGTTAGATAATATATGTACACTCTATTGTATAGTAATTTGTTAGACAATATTTTTACACTCTATTGTATAGTAATTTGTTAGATAACATTTTTACACTCTATTGTATAGTAATTTTTTAGATAATATTTTTACACTCTATTGTATAGTAATTTGTTAGATAATATTTGTACACTCTATTGTATAGTAATTTGTTAGACAATATTTTTACACTCTATTGTATAGTAATTTGTTAGATAATATTTTTACACTCTATTGTATAGTAATTTTTTAGATAATATTTTTACACTCTATTGTATAGTAATTTTTTAGATAATATTTTTACACTCTATTGTATAGTAATTTGTTAGATAATATTTGTACACTCTATTGTATAGTAATTTTTTAGATAATATTTTTACACTCTATTGTATAGTAATTTTTTAGATAATATTTTTACACTCTATTGTATAGTAATTTGTTAGATAATATTTGTACACTCTATTGTATAGTAATTTGTTAGACAATATTTTTACACTCTATTGTATAGTAATTTGTTAGATAATATTTGTACACTCTATTGTATAGTAATTTGTTAGATAATATTTGTACACTCTATTGTATAGTAATTTGTTAGATAATATTTGTACACTCTATTGTATAGTAATTTGTTAGATAATATTTGTACACTCTATTGTATAGTAATTTGTTAGATAATATTTTTACACTCTATTGTATAGTAATTTTTTAGATAATATTTTTACACTCTATTGTATAGTAATTTGTTAGATAATATTTTTACACTCTATTGTATAGTAATTTGTTAGATAATATTTTTACACTCTATTGTATAGTAATTTGTTAGATAATATTTGTACACTCTATTGTATAGTAATTTGTTAGATAATATTTGTACACTCTATTGTATAGTAATTTGTTAGATAATATTTTTACACTCTATTGTATAGTAATTTGTTAGATAATATTTGTACACTCTATTGTATAGTAATTTGTTAGATAATATTTGTACACTCTATTGTATAGTAATTTGTTAGATAATATTTTTACACTCTATTGTATAGTAATTTGTTAGATAATATTTGTACACTCTATTGTATAGTAATTTGTTAGATAATATTTGTACACTCTATTGTATAGTAATTTGTTAGATAATATTTGTACACTCTATTGTATAGTAATTTGTTAGATAATATTTGTACACTCTATTGTATAGTAATTTGTTAGATAATATTTTTACACTCTATTGTATAGTAATTTGTTAGATAATATTTGTACACTCTATTGTATAGTAATTTGTTAGATAATATTTTTACACTCTATTGTATAGTAATTTGTTAGATAATATTTGTACACTCTATTGTATAGTAATTTGTTAGATAATATTTGTACACTCTATTGTATAGTAATTTGTTAGATAATATTTGTACACTCTATTGTATAGTAATTTGTTAGATAATATTTGTACACTCTATTGTATAGTAATTTGTTAGATAATATTTGTACACTCTATTGTATAGTAATTTGTTAGATAATATTTGTACACTCTATTGTATAGTAATTTGTTAGATAATATTTGTACACTCTATTGTATAGTAATTTGTTAGATAATATTTGTACACTCTATTGTATAGTAATTTGTTAGATAATATTTGTACACTCTATTGTATAGTAATTTGTTAGATAATATTTGTACACTCTATTGTATAGTAATTTGTTAGATAATATTTGTACACTCTATTGTATAGTAATTTGTTAGATAATATTTGTACACTCTATTGTATAGTAATTTGTTAGATAATATTTGTACACTCTATTGTATAGTAATTTGTTAGATAATATTTGTACACTCTATTGTATAGTAATTTGTTAGATAATATTTTTACACTCTATTGTATAGTAATTTGTTAGATAATATTTGTACACTCTATTGTATAGTAATTTGTTAGATAATATTTGTACACTCTATTGTATAGTAATTTGTTAGATAATATTTGTACACTCTATTGTATAGTAATTTGTTAGATAATATTTGTACACTCTATTCGTTTAGTTTTACTTTACCGCATTTCCCTGAGAGTCTGAAAAAACCTTCAAAATAGCCCGGTATTTAAGGCTGTATTATGGGCTGGTCTCAATATAGCCAAAATAAATAGCCATGGGAACTATAGAAAAAAAACTAAAGAAGCAAGTGGCAAAATGTTATAAACAACGTCATTACACAAATCAGAGGTGTGGATTTTGAGAAAGGAAATTGAAACAAAAGGATAAAAACTTTAGAAACATTTATTTTTTTATTTATTTATTCATAAGACGCCGATCGTCAAGATATGGGCGAATATGGATTTCGAATGAATGTGATGAGTGTAGATGATCGAATGTAGTCATTGTTACAAACTAAGGCCGACTATTCCTTAGAAAGTGTCATTAATTAATAGCCCAATGACAAATGAACAGTCGGTGATTATCAGCTGATCTTTCTCAAAAATGTATTGACTCAGATTGGGATTGAACTGACAACATGGATATTGACATACTATGGTAGAATAATACTGTATATATTGAGGAAGTACTAAAGAGTAGGAGAAAACAGAGAAATTGCAACAATTAGAAAATGGGGAAAAAATTAAATTGGATATTTTATAAGAAAAAAATAGCATTCCATGGAAATGGTGGAGAATAGAAGAAGTAAAAGAGGAAAAGAAAGGTGTAAGCTATTAGACAGATGATAAATAGGCCTCTGCTACGATAGAATGAAACAGTAAGACATTCATTATTTGTTTTAATTAAAAAATTTAAAAGAAAATGGACTAAGCACTATCAAATAAACAATTAATCATTTGAATGTTGAACAAATAATTTATTCAAAGTTAATAAAACAAAACCTTCAATGTCAGCTCCAAATTTTAACTAGACTACAAATTAGTGTATGTGTCTGTATCCAGTTTACTATTTTATAAAGTAATTTAATGGAAACAAACAAACAAGGACAACATGTAGGCAGAATGCCAAATTATGTAATAAGTTGATTTATTACATAATTGAAACACGTTACATGTGAAATGAATTTTCCTTCAAATGTACTACCAAAATATTTATTATGCTAATTCACAAATATTAACTTTTTAATATTTCTTATGAAATACAATTTATAAAAATTTGAGTTTATATAACAAAATTTTAATTAATTAATTGCTAACAAACTAAATATCTTACAAAGTGAAGTTTTAAAATGAGATCATAATTACATTAACATCTTACCGACACAAGATCTGCCGTCAGGGCCAAGGGTGAAACCTGGCTGGCATTCACACCGAAAGTTTCCCTCAGTATTGATACAACGACCATTTTGGCATGGTGAGCTTTTGCACTCATCAATATCTGCAAAGAAATTAGCAAACAATTAAGTGTATGAGTCATTAATTGTTAAAAATAACACAATTTAAAACCAACAAACACTGTATTAGTGAGGGCCTTTCGATAGCAAGGCTATCTATCATCATCAGACACATCACAAATAATAAATATATCGAAAGGCCTCATTAATAAAGTTTTTATTAGTTTTAAATTGTGTTATTTTTAACAATTATATACAAAAAAACCAATATAGCTCTATCTTCAACATATGTATGAGTCAACTTTATTATATACAAGTCTTGGGTCTTAGCATTAATGTAATGAAAACTCAAGCAAGAAAAACTATATTTAATCTTATTACAAAATTAATAAACTATTTTCTGTTAATTTATTTGTTCAAACATACTAATCTATAGTTGACTTATGACATATAAGTCAATAAAACAAAATTAGAAAAACTTGCATCATGCTTGTTGTAATTCTTAGTTATTAGTGATATGTTGTAATTATTGTGTTTTTCTGTAATGTAGCATTGTTTGTAAATAAATATAATCTAAACATCAAACTGACCAACGCATGTGCGACGGTCTGAAGTCAGTTTAAAACCAGAGTCACAGACACAACGGTAAGACCCATCC
This sequence comes from Stictocephala bisonia, assembly GCA_035578905.1. Lineage (NCBI taxonomy): Eukaryota > Metazoa > Arthropoda > Insecta > Hemiptera > Membracidae > Stictocephala > Stictocephala bisonia. Next base: position 9,834 of record JAQJVL010002598.1, read on the forward strand.
ATATTGAGACATTTGCCATTGGCACAGGTACCAGATAAACTACACTCGTTTGTATCCACACAGAATGCACCATCTGCAGACACAATGAAGCCTGGTTGACACACACAGCGATATGAGCCCGGTGTATTCTCACACCGACCATTGAGGCAGATTCGAGGATTCTCATAGCATTCATCTACATCTGGAACAAAAGGAAAATAACTTACATTATAAATAAGAAATTAGATTTAGTTAAAATATAAGGTAATTAATTATTACCTGAAACTATGCAAAATTCACCAAAATATGTTAAGATGCTATAAACGAAAAAAAAGCCAAATTAAATATGAAAAATGTCATTATGTCAGAATCAATAGGATGAAGTAACATATTGAACACTGTTAATTCTTCACCTACCGGCCCAATCATTTGCCCCACACCAACATCCTCAAACTCAACTTACCTCAAAACCCGCAGAAATTGAAAGAGCTACTCAAAATATGGTTGTTGGTTGGATTTACTCCAACTCCTATTATTATTATGCTTTGAACAATATTAAAAGTATACTAGATATTTTCTTAGTATCACACCCACACCTTTGGTGACTGGGAGAAAATCAGATTTTACTTTGTAGTGTCTCGTTCGTGGATTATGCTCTAAAAGTTGTTTCTTGATGCTCAAGTAGCAACATTTTACTTTGTAGTGTCTCGTTCGTGGATTATGCTCTAAAAGTTGTTTCTTGATGCTCAAGTAGCAACATTTTACTTTGTAGTGTCTCGTTCGTGGATTATGCTCTAAAAGTTGTTTCCTGATGCTCAAGTAGCAACATTTTACTTTGTAGTGTCTTGTTCATGGATTATGCTCTAAAAGTTGTTTCCTGATGCTCAAGTAGCAACATTTTAAGGTTGCTAAGTTTAACTTTCTTAATGAAATGATTAAAGTCTTGGTCTATTAGTAGCATACACAGATGCTTTTAGGAGATGTGAGAGTGAGTCCTTGACGCTGATTCTCCGTTTTGGCGAACCGTACTATAAAAAATTTGATCATCTAAAATGGTTCCATCAATTTTTGATAATTGTGTCCCTATTATATTATCAAAGTAACAGATTCAACAAAATATTTTCTGTTTGATGGATGATACTCAAACCAATTTCCTGTATTATTTTAAATTCCCAATCTAAAAAGTGTTGTGATTAACCTACAGTGAAGAACACTATCAAAAGCTCAAGTTAAAACAAAAAAATCTCCTATTTTTTCTTCTTTTTTTAATGGGAGTTCATAATCAATTAAATTAACTGTATACTAGCACTTTTAACTCATCTATTTGGTTGAAAACTGTGCCTTCATCTAAAAGTTTAATTAATTGGTCTTTAGCTGGTAAAACCCTGCTTCATAAACTAAGGGTAATTAGTTTGTTCCTCATCAGTCATAGCAAATTTTGAAAAGGATCAAATGATAATCTACGGGTGTTAATTTTTTATTGGGCTATATTATTCACATTTGGCAATATAAGGCCAATAGTTGGCCTTATATTGTAACAATGACTACTGTCGGATTCAAAAAGCAATGTACTCGAGTTTGAACCTCTGCTACAAAATAAATATTCATCCGATTTCATTGTGTTGTACACCAAAATGTAGCTTAATTAATTCTACATAATATCATATAACTTACATTTTTTTTTGAAGACTTAAGAATTTCTTATAGCGGGTATAGTAAAAAAAAACAACATTTTAGCACTTTTGGAGTAAAGCTCAACTTCAAAAATTTTTTAAACAAAAACTACTGAAGATAGATTAGTAAAACTACATGTGAATAAGATTGTTTCTTGTAGTCTATCCAGATTCTTGTATTTTTGTAAACCCTTACAATCTTAACCATTGATGTGGCAAAGAATACCTGAGGTATCGTTTTAAAGTGATTCCCCAGTGGCAAACGATACCTGAGGTATCGAATTTACAAGCCTATTTTTGCGGCTAGTTTTTCATACAAATAACCATGAAATCCTATCATATTATATATCATTACACTCGGAATATTTTCAAGAGTAAAATACTGTAATTTGATAAAGATACTCTTAAAAATACATTTGCAAAAAATTATAAAAGACTAATTACAAAATCTGCACTCCACAAATATCCCCGCGTCCGAGCGTATACACAAAAGAACACACGTTTTTCCCTCCACTTTTTACCAGGTAATGTTTGTGTGGGAAAGATGAGAGCTACATCCCTGAATCAGAAATTTCCTAGGCAACACGACCAACTGTTTGTATTCATTCTAAAATGTCGATTTCTTATTATTCGATTTTTATTTGAAGTGATGTTTTCTTTTTTTCTATAATGGCAAACGATACCTGTAGGTATCGAATTGTTTTCGACCTGTTGCTAAGTCACTGTATGGTTTATATAATCGATTTTTATACCATTCGACGCGTTATGAAATTGTCAACAAAGAATACATATTTTGGGAGGCTATTTATAGCTTGACCTTGTTTATTGTACCTGTCGAACGGGACGTATGATTCACTCGGCGCGCCAGGTAAATTCAAATAATTGTATATATAGTTATAGATAAGTGTTTTATTTTTTGAATTATGTTTAGTTATATGTTATTTCATGTTTATGTAATCAGATACTTTGATTTGAGATCCTGGAGACATAATTGTGCTAGTTTATTTGCAAAAACATTTTTCTCAAATTTCACAATTTCAACTATTTGTAAAAAAAACAAAAAACTAATGTCCAATAAAACAAAAAAAATATATTTTTTGAGAGGTTATTTTATATTGTACTCATTAAAATAGGTTTTATGAAATAAATGTAAGTTTACTTATTTTTCTGCGTATTTATTTGTATATACCTATAATTTCATAAATTTACACTTTTTCAAATATGTATAAAAATAAAACAAAATAAAAAAATTTTGAAACAAAATTTTACTATATCTTGAAGAGAACCTTTTTTCATACATTTTGTATATTTTGATTATTCCAGTAAAAATTGTAGTATATTTTATAATTATGGTTACTTTTCAATTTTATAACTCAAAATGTACAAACTTTTATATTTTACTGGTAATAAACATTTTTGATGTGAATATATAACATTGTATAGATAACAAACATATTATGTAGTTATTTCTGAACAAAACAATATAAAACATGATACATTTTAGTGCAAAACAGTATTTTTTACAGAATTTTGAAGTATAAGGCTCAAAACAACAAAAACTGGCCTGCCACTATAGAGATTTTAAGCTGCCATGTATAGGGTTAAAAATGACTGCAAACTTTCCAAACTGAATACAAACTTTCCAAAACTGTTAAAAGTACTGGATTAAAAAATAAAGTAAGATTATAAAACAGTAAGTGCGATAAAAAAAATCTTGTGATTTTATATCACATTATGATTTAACAGATGTCGATGTGCGGTAAGTCATGCAACCGGTCGGGCCACCTAATGCGGTGTTGCCACATCATGCAGCTGGACTTCCAGCCTGTATTAGGGGACTTATTAGCTATGAATGACATGTAAATATATTACATCTAAAGGCTGATGAATCACTCACAGCTACTAGAAATTTGATTATAGGTTAGGTTAAAGGGCACTAGGCCAAGAATTAGTATATTAGAGAGATAGGACATCAGCAAACTTACCTTAACACTTTGAAGCCTGGGCCCTTAATACTCCGTTTGGCATGGAATCCTGGGGGTTTTATGTTCACATTAAAAAAATTTTAAATGCCTTATAAATTTCATAAAAAGGTTATATTAAATATCTTTGTAAAGGGGAGAAAATTCTCTTTTCAATGATGGGCAAAACTTTAGGTGTTGTACATTTTTTTATTTTTTACAGAAGCTACAAATAAGTACAAAAATAAGTAAAACAAAAAATAGCTAAATATAATAACATATAATAATATAAAATATAATAACATATAAGCTAAATATAAATAATATAATAATATAAGCTAAATATAATAACATATAATAAATATAATAGCAAAATATAACAACATAAACAATGTTGACATAAACAATACCGCTCGGCGCGCGCTCATTCCAAGTCTCACGTCAGCTGTTACGATAATTATTTATCCAAGACCAGATGTAGATAAAAAAAAAAAATAATAGACCGATAAAATGTAATAACATATAATAAATATAATAGCAAAATATAACAACATAAACAATGCTGACATAAACAATACCGCTCGGCGCGTGCTCATTCCAAGTCTCACGTCAGCTGTTACGATAATTATTTATCCAAGACCAGATGTAGATAAAAAAATTAATAGACCGATAAAATGTAATAACATATAATAAATATAATAGCAAAATATAACAACATAAACAATGCTGACATAAACAATACCGCTCGGCGCGTGCTCATTCCAAGTCTCACGTCAGCTGTTACAATAATTATTTATCCAAGACCAGATGTGGATAAAAAAAATTAATAGACCGATAAAATATAATAACAGATAACTAAAAGACATATTCAGATGACCTAAACCCGATTATATGCCGATAATAAAGATATAATGAATTAAATATGGGCGCCCGAGCTATTCTCGGGCGTCGGCGAGTATGCCAGTTTGCGTCGCCCGATCTATCTTCGGGCTTAGGCTTCAAAGTGTTAAAAGACAAATTCACTAACATCAGAGTAGTAGTCACAAACACAAAATAGACATATCTCACAAATTTTCAACACCACAGGCATTTTCTTCAGGTGAGTAGAGGGAGAGAAAGAGAGACACTCAGAGAAAGTGTCTCTCTTTCTCTCCCTCTACTCACCTGAAGAAAATGCCTGTGGTGTTGAAAATTTGTGAGATATGTCTACTTTGTGTTTGTGACTACTACTCTGATGTTAGTGAATTTGTCTTTTAAGGTAAGTTTGCTGATGTCCTATCTCTCTAATATAGAAATTTGATTAGTACATCTTGCAAATCACCAATATAATGGGTGGCTTTCATTTTCACCTGACATTCAGCTTGTTACATGTGAAATTTACATAGTTGTAAATAACTTATTTCCTAATTTGACAACATTTTTAGAGCTATAACATTTTTTTTAATAAACCTGTCGTTGAAGGTCCAAAGCTCTCATGAGAAAAGGTGATGGTAAATTGTTTAGATTTAAATAGAAAACATGATTGATCAACTGTTCAATACTTCCACAGCAATAAACGTTTCGTGCACTGTTTAAATACTGAAAGGCTCACGATTCGGCAACGCAACTGCTCAGTTGAAACTGGGTTTTAAGTGCTGGGCCGCGCAATTTGCTTACACATGACCGCACATCAATGTCTTTTGAATTATCATTTGATATAAAAATCGCAAGATTTTGTTATCGTACTTACTGTTTTATAATCTTACTTTATTTTTCAATCCGGTATTTTGGAAGTTTGCATGTCAGCCATTTTTATGTTTGCAAGGTTTTACAACAATTACAACAGGACATTTTTTAAAAGAGTAAAAAAATTTTAGAATTTGGATAGAAAACAAAAACAATCTTATTCACATATGATTAATGTTTAACTGACTTAACTTCAGTAGTTTTTGTTTTGAAATTTTTTGAAGTTGAGCTTTACTAAAATAGTACTAAAATGTTGTCTTTTTTTACTATACCCGCTATAAGAAATTCTTTAAAGTCTTCAAAAAAATATGTAAGTTATATGATATTACTTAGAATTAAATAAGCTAACTTTTTGTGTACAAAACAACAAAATCAGATGAGTATTTATTTGGTAGCAGAGATTCAAACTCGAGTACATTGCTTTTTGAATCCAACAGTACAAACGCACATCTTCACTTATCACAATAATTCAAAATTCATATTCGTCCATATCTTGAAGACCAGCGTATTAAGAATAAATAAATTGATTAATTCTTTTTCCAAATTAATTATTTCACTTTCCACTTTAATTAATTTTTTTTAGTCTATCTATGATACAGATATTTTGTAATTTTGTGAAGGTACAAACCCATCAAGCAAATGTTAGGCGGACCTCCTGAAATTAGAATCCATGATCCTCTGCATATGAAGCAGAAGTGCTTGCTAACCACTAGATTAGCGAGAGGTCTGAATTTAATTTATTTGTTAAATAAAACAACTTTGATTTTGTACTTAAATCTTTCTTATGATTATTACCAGTACTTTATTACCTACTTACCAATACATGAATGACCAGTGGGTGAGAGTATGAAACCAGCTTTACATTTACACTTGAAAGAACCATCCATGTTGATACATTCACCGTTATAGCACATACCTGTTTGACTGCACTCGTCATGATCTGAAACATTATTTTATTTCATACAAGATAAAAGATAACTGTTCAGTCAAAAATACAGATTAAATGTACTATGTATATTTAATAATTGTTATAAAATAGCTAATTGACAATAACTATATCAAATAATTCATTTCATAAAATTCTTCAACAGGAAATTGATTTTTGCTGATTAACAGACAATTGCATGAAATTCCTCACAGACTGAAAATTTATGGATATGAAAAGATATGTCTAGAGATATGAAAAGAACAGTATATGTACGTGTAAGACAACTGAATTAGGTATATTACATGTAACATTGATTTCATTCTCATACTTGAAAGAAGAGAATATAAGAGAAAACCAAAGATTCGCCAGCATAAAATAACCTGTATATTTCCCTAACATTTTATGAACATTGCATATGATATTGTGACTTACAAACTTAATGTTCATAAAACGAGTGCTTAATCAGTTCCCAAATACCTTACAGAAAACCACCATGTGAAATATCAAGTCAATAAACAAGGGAGTACACCCTTTTATTCTCTTGCACAATATCACGCTCCCACTCCATCAAATTATATGATCATAGAAACGGGAAGCGGGCATTGTCACGGTCTCCTGCCTGAACGTTACATGCACCACTTCCCACGTTTCCCAAGCCTCACTCTCAGTGATAATACTGCTGATTTATTACTTGCCCATAGTCTCCAACCTATACATACAAAATGTTGAACTGAACATTTGCTGGAAGTTATTTAGACATACCTGTGTTATATGACCCAAACAATAAAGATTACAAGAATATATTATAGCAGAAGGATAAAACCTGGGAAATTATTGGGAAAGAACTTATAATTACCACTGGTAATTTAAGAGTTAAAATACAACATAGATTGTTCTAACAAAAGAAATCCTTTTACTGTAAACAAACTCTACACCTGTGGGATGTAACAGTAGCACATTGGAGGAAGAACCCTCCAAACACTGGAACCAAAATATTGTCTTGGCTGGATGTAAATAAACCAGTTTCAGAAAGAGACAGTGGTATGGTTATACATGTTTATGCGCATGCACACATTTGGTTAGGGAAATTCTCATGGTAGAACTGTTAAGCTTCAGAACTACTGCAGCATGCTAGCCAATACACATGCTTGCTAGCTAGTACAGAAAATGAATGAACATACTTGAAAAATAAGTTAAAAAACTTCTCAACTTGTAAAAGAGTGAATAACTATGTTATTTTGAGCACAATGGAAATATATAAACAATGCATTTACGGGGTATGCATTATTATTTATCAACGATAAAGCTTTTCTCAAAAGCTGTTAAAAGTGTATATTTTAACTTCTGTTTAAAGAGGGTATCAATATTAATTGTAAAAAGATTTTGTAAATAAAATTTCAATTTCTCTGTTATTTGTGAACCGATTATATTAATTGTAAAAAGATTTTGTAAATAAAATTTCAATTTATCTGTTATGTGTGAACCGATTATAAGAACTGATATAGCAAACATTTTATTGTGTAACAAGCCATTTATTTTATGTTCCGATAATTTTATCATAACTACTTTGGTTTTCATGAAATTTAGCATCAAAATTCAACAGCCACCATTTTGAAACTAGTAAAGATATTTTATTTACCTTTTACACAGTGTTAGGTCAAAAATACACAAATAGTGATGAAAAATTACAATTCTTCAGCTTGAGGAACTTATGAATTATACATTTTTATTTAAAAATCACAAACAGACAGAAAACAAAGCATTTTAGGTCATGTGTTAAATGGAACTTTTTTTGCTTTAGCATAAATTTATCACTACCTAAAGTTTTATAACATAATTTTGAAACACCCAGTATTATATGGATAGGTGCATGAGGAAAATTATGACAAACAATGTAGTATACCTATATACTCACCAATGCACAATCTCCCATCCGATGAAACATCAAAGCCAACAGGGCAGTGACAAGTAAAGCTACCTGGAGTATTCGTGCATTGACCTCCTTGGCAAAAGCCTTGCCTGCATTCATCAACATCTGCAATAAAGAAATTTATTAAGCTGTTGACATTTTTGAATTGTATTTAAATTATTTCATGATATTCGTACAAGTCCAGAAAGATACTTAAGAACCCGAAACAGGATTAATTAAGAAATTTAGTTTTCTTCTTTGGGATGTGGTTCGTAAGCTTCCTAATTTAAATTGCATTATTCAAGCTAATGTCATCATTAACATGATTTTATTTAGTAAATATGGTACTATAAAAAAGTGTACTAACAAATGTTTAATATTCTTCGGACACCTTTTAAATAAATGTTTGGAAGTTTTGTATGCGAAAAGCTTTCATTAGCATTATTTATATTGTTTACCTAAACCCTGTCACCGGCACACACTTATGCGCGAAGTGTCTAAGACCACCAAGGTCAGTAGCTCAAACGGTCCACCGGGCCATTACATCATTGTTCTTCCCAAGACCACCAGTCTGTTTTTACTTAAGTACGCTTATATGTTTATACTGCCGTTGTTTTTATAAACATAACAATGGTTTTTGTGTCATTCTCTTTTAATTACATTATCTCTGATAATAAAACCTTTATATTTAGAATTTTTTCTAAGAAAAATAAAATAAATAAAAATATAATCACTATTTTTTAAATGTTGTAAAGCAATCAAAACTCATGCATATACAAATTACACAATCTTTTTACTGTAGACCATTGTATTGAGAACACTTACTGGTAATTTTAGTAATTAATATGCATAAATAATATAAAACCAAATTAGTTAATTTCACATAGAATTGGATGTAAGAGTTTGACTGATAGCTTACAGTGCTTACTATGCACTTTATGTCTTATATGTTTATGTACATGCTGAAAGATTGAAAATCCAACATCAGTCATATTTTATTTCTTTATATGAGAATTAAAATAGACAAATCATCACACCAAACGTATTATAATATTTATTTAAGCAATAATGTATACAAATTATCACACTTACCATATGAAGATCTAAGTGATTTAACAATAGGAGTTTATATTTAAAAAAAACAGGAAAACTATATATAATACTATCATTACTAAACACTCATAAACATAAACAAGAGAAAGTACACTGTAAGCTATCAGTTTTTTCTCTTGTTACAGTGCCAAGGTCAGCTGAAAGCCTACCGCCAAGATCAAACATAGATTTATTCCTTGTTTATTTTTTTTGTAAATATAATAATAGAGTTTTTGTTGTGTTTATTTCATGGAGGAACTCTTAGTAATTAATTATATATGAAATAAGAATACTAATTCATAATAATAGTAATGGATATTTGTGAAAAATACAGAAAGCTGATATTTTAAAACCTGTGGCGGTTTTCGTTTGCAAGTGACGAAACTAATATTACGGCCCACAGCGATTTGAAGCACAAATACACAAGCCGATTTTTACGACTTTCAGCAGTTTTAATTGTTAACTGCAAAGCCAACAATCTTGGCCCTTGGCATTGAAAAGGGCTAAAAGTTTTATTTAAACTTAATTTGGTTGACACTAACGATGTTTGTAATTCCTCTTCAGGTTCTATATACATTTTCAAAACAGTTAAAAGAAGAATAATAGGAGTGACTAGCCTTCACACACTTGTGACTGGCCCTTAGGAGAATATCCTGGATGGCAGCGACAGATATATCCGTCAGGCATGTCCACACAGTCGCCTCCCACACATATGTCAGGTCGCAAGGCACACTCGTCTATGGCCATGGGAGGTCCTCCATCTACACCTCCGCCACACAGCTTCTTGTACCATTCTACAAAGTAATATCACCATTCTTAATCAGTTATTGTAATATTGGATATTAATAATAGTATCACATTTATTAATTATTATAGTTTATTTAGAATGCACATTTTTTGTTGATAAAATATTGCTATACAACACAAAAGGATAAATACATTAAAAATTAAATTTAAAAGTATTTAGATTTTACAAAAATGCAAAATAGAATCTAATTAGTACAAAATCAAGTGCAATAGTTATAACCAATTAAAAATTAGCTGAATAGTAATAATAATTACAAAGACTTTCTTTTAACAAATAAAACTATCAAGCACACACCATGTAAGGTGTATTGGGAATTTATTTTTCACTACACTACTATGAGTTTAGCTGTTTTTGTTATGTGTTTATAACCTGCGAAACATCATATTTTCAACAGCTGTCTATTGTTTACTACCGAAAGTAACATTGTTTACAACCGAAAATTTTCCACAGTCAACAACACCTGTTTTTATTCCGTAGTGTAGTGAAAAGTATCGTTCAAAACTCGAGTGAAAGTGTTTTGTATGTTCTCGACCAATTGAAGTGCTCGACAAGTCTCGCACTTCAAACATATGGTCTCGAACATGCAAAACCCCACTTTCCACTCTTGTTATGAAATATACTATTGTATTAATGTAAACAAAATAATTTTTGTAATAAAGAATTGTTTGAACTTGAAATATTATAGTATCCTCAGTAATAAAACTTGCTGCATGCTTTAGAATATGAGAATTAATATTAAACATTGTTGTATTTAGATCCATTTAGGCCAAATCTAATAATTGTGGTAGATGGAAATATAGAAAGAAATAAGAAAAGAAAACATGACTAAGGGCATGCAATGCAGCTGTAATTGATTTAAAGAAAGATAATTTTTTGTTGTTGTGAATTTGATGGAGCTTTTGAATGTGTTTTTTTCTCTTAATATTTTGATTGTTTTGAATTGTGTTGCTAACAATATCATTATTTATTTGTTTATTATTTGTTAAACGTTGTATTAGTTAATGAAAGTATAATTAATGCTTGTAATGCTGCAGAGAACTGCTACTTTAATGTACTATAATTTAGTGACAGCAAAGAAAGAATATTATGTTCATAAAGTTGAGTTAGTCATCATGTAAGATTACTAGGAACTCCTAGCTAATTTTATGTTGTGTTTGTACAATTCAAGAATAAAAATATATTCTATTTTTATTCTTATTGAATTTTGTTTAATCTCAATGACACAAAAATAAGTTGCTATTATAATCTGGAATGTGCTAACTCCATAGTGTTGTATTAGACCTTGTTTTTAGGACTAGTGTATTATTCCATTGTTTCTTTCAAGATTATCTTTGTATTTATAAAATCTTAGAGATCAATAATGATGTCAATAAATTTTTGTTGTATGCCTCATATCATAGAAACAGAATTTTATTTACTAGAATTAAAGTATTTCCTTTCACAACTAGGATCTAAAAACAATCAGATTTAAATATATAATAGTTGGAAACCTCTGAATGCTTTGCATGCCAACCTTGTTATTCATTGCCCTACAGGTGTACCCAAGGGGGTTGCTTTGGATGCTGAAGCACCCCCTGGCGAATTTTTTCTGCAAAATTAAAATGAAATTGCTTTGTAGAATACCGTACCACAATCCACAAAATAAGAAGTTTGCAGCGAGTTGTTTAGTTGTTAAGAGGCTCTAAGTTATAAGTGTAGCCTATATCAATATTCAACATCACTAGTGTATGACGACAGGGACGATAGTTGCAGACTGCAGTGCTATGTGAGAATACAGGGGCAAATAGTTAAGTGTGAGCTGAATGCAACCCGCCAATCATGTGATCACCAGTTATGGAAGTGTGGACTGTGACTCATAACAGTTGCACTGCGTGCGCACTCCCAACCCTTTTCCAGTACAAGTTCAGCAGCCTCTTGTCTTGTCAACTGGTGACTTGCCTGTTTTAACCTTGTCCAATTTACTTCTGTGATAACATTTGACTTTTTTGTTTTGTTTATAGCCGTTAAGTTGTAACTATTTGTTAAAAGTCTCGTAGTAGGCTAAGGTATTAGTGATTTTGGTGTTATTTTCCCTCTGTTTTTGTATGTGGAATTTTAATTACAATGAGTAAGAGAAAAAAACAACCAAATAACAAAATATTTTTATGTTGGGCCTCTGAACAGTCTCTTGACAGGAGGGGTAATCTTACTGATGTACACACTATTTCGGGTGAGTCCAGTAGTCAGTCAGCAGATATTACTGGTACTACTTCTGTTAATGTTAACATTGACAAAGTAAGTTGATGTTAACAGTACATACGGACTGAAATAAAATTATCATTAAGTGATGAGGATAAATATACTGCTTTAACTAATCAGATTTGGAAGCCAGATCACAGTTTTGATTTTCCTGTAACAAACACCAGTAAACAAACAGAAAATTCGGATTTTTAGTTCAATAAATTTAACTGGCTTGCCTACTCGAAACAAGAAGACAGTGCTTACTGTTGAGTGTGTTTAGTTTTTGCACCTGAAGAGGTCGGTAACACCAAAGCACAACGAGCCACAGGGCAGTTAGTAAAAGTTGGCTTTAGCTCGTGGCCTTTGAAAAATTCGAGAACCGTCAAAAATCTCAGTACCACTGTGACTCACTTCAAAAATCAGATAACTTTTTACAAATTAAAAGAGATATTAAACAACCTATTGATAAGATAACTGATATTTCTAAAAACAAACAAGCTGAACAAAACAGAAATATTTTAAAACCTATTATAGACACAGTTATTTTTTGTGACTGGCAGAACATAGCATTAAGAAGTCACAGAGATCATGGCTTATTTGACATAGAAAGCCATCTATTGAAAATGAGGGAAATTTTAGAGCGTTATTAAGAATGTGCATCAAGTGGAGACGAATGTCTTAAAAATCACTTCCTGTCATGTGGCAAAAATGCAACTTATATAAGTTGGAACATCCAAAACCCCATAATTGATGCTTGCCATGAAGTAATAAGAAATAAAATTATGTAAGAAGTAAAATCTGCCAAATTTTTTCAGTCCTAGCAGATGAAACAACTGATGTGTCCATTAAAGAACAGTTTACGCTTTGTGTGCGTTATGTCAAAAATGATTTATCTAAGCAAGGATACTGTATTGTTGAACACTTCTTGCAGTTCATTGCTTTAGAGAAAATAACGGAAGAACACATAGCTGGAAAAGTAATGGAAGGTCTGGATATTAGTTTATTAAGGGGACAAGGTAATGACGGGGCATCATTTACGTCAATTGCGTTTCACATTCTTTAAATCTTGCCATTTCTAGTGATATTTGAATCACGTCACAATTCCAAAGTTTACATAATCTAATAAATGCCGAAAGCAATAGCTGCATATCAACGGATCATACGTTGATTACCGATTTGGCAACTGTAGTTTTATCAATATAATATCCGTTGATCACTGGTTTGAGAATTAATCCTGGAGGTGCTTATGTAAAATTCCTTAAGTGCTAGCCCCTTTTTCAACGTCGGAAAGACATTTTTTTTTAAATTGCATAAAAATTACAAAAAATACCTGAAATGAAACATGTTACATATCAAAATGTTCACAATTAAATGGTACATAAAGTTGTGAAGCCAAAAGTTACTTACCATTACCCATTTTCAAGTTGTCCTTGTAAAAGTTGATGGAAAAATTTGTTTCAAGAAATAATTTGTTTTTCAGTACTTGAGATTTTTTTACAAAATAGTATTCCAAAATTCCAAGATATACAAAATGTTCACAATTTTATGCTGAATAAAACAATATATAACACTATCACTTTATTTACAAAAAAATATTTTTAGTAAAAATAAAACTGTCATGTCGTAACTATCAGAAAAATGTACAGAAAGCCTAACTGCCAGAGGTTATGTTGAAGAATATTCATTGACATTTTTATTTCATGACACTATTCTGTGTTGAGTAGTTTTATATGAAGATAGTACTAGCACAAATAAAGAATAATAGTAACAACTGATTTATATACATATATACAAATTTCCAAATGTAAATAATGTTTATTCGGAATCATTTTATGGGGCTTTCCTTTTGGAACCTTCCCCTTTTTGCCTCCAAAAGTGCTGCAAATCTTTGTAGCAATCAGGATGGATTCCTGAATTGCAAGCAGGGCACAGGATCTGCTTTTGGACTTTTTCCCTTTTTGTAGGCAAACTATACATAATCGCAAACCACCAGTAGGATGTTGCTGCAACTTATGACATGACAACAAAACACACTTGAGAATCCGGCGAGTACCGAGTCGACAAAATGTAAACAAACACTACTAGACAAGGAACGTTCGGAAACAGATTGAGCATAGAGGAATGAATAAAATGGCTTTTCAGCTTTAGTGTAATATATGAAATGACAGTATCGGACCTTAAATTTTTACACTACAGCTGTTTTAGCGATCGGCTCGGTCCGAGCCGTTAGCACTTTAGAGGGGCGTACGATCGGCTCGGTCCGAGCCGTTAGCACTTTTAGAGTTAATGAAATAAAATGGCCATAGAAAGGAATTTAATACTCAGATCTTACCATCTCCCGGCAAAGGACATAGATCGCACTCATCACCCCATGCCTTGCCCATGTTCATTCCACAACAACAGTCCCGCCGAGATAAACGCATGGACAGCTCATTGTGGCAAACACCACTTGAAGTCACACTGGTGAAACAGTTTCCTTGGCGTGCATCTGTAAAAAACAAACTCATCTTAACATTCAACTAGATTATTATCTAATAAAAATAACAACATGTTCTTAACAGTTGTATATTGTATACATTTTCACAATACTTATACCTCAGAACCTAAGTTTTTGTAAATGTTAATATATAATAAAAATATATACTATGATGTTTTTTCCTTATAAATATTTGTCTACAAATTGATGACTGTTAAATGTCAAGTGTCATACGAAGTCATGTTAGTTATTTCATGAGTGACAATCACCCTTTAAGATAAATAATACTTGTTGGCCAACCCTATCATACAACTAATAGAGGCTTACCTACCTTCTAAGGGAAATGAATTTGGTACAATAAAGAGTCAAAATACTTTTCAATTCAATTGAAGAGTAAATATATAAAATAAAACAATTAGAAAGTATAAATGTAATTTGATCTAATTAGAAGGTATAAATGTAATGACCAAGTATTCAAAAGTGGGGAATTTAGAAAAAATAATATAGATCAAAAATAACAGTCATTTAAAACAAGAAAACCCCTGGGCTTCCAAATATGACAGAAATTGAGTTAATGTCAAGAGTTTTATCACTTCTCTACCTACACTACACTAGAGTATGCATCACTCGTTGGGTTGTAGTTCTGCTGTTGTCTTCTTGGGCGTTCTTAAAATAGAGCACAATGTTTGATAGCCATACCAAACGGCCATTACTGTTTTGAATTAACTGGATACCTATCTCTTGCCCAAAAACACAACAAATTTTGTTTACCTGCTGCACATCTAGTTTATTAGCACACTCTGTTAGTACTCTTTGGTTTTTAGGTGATTTGCTATAAAGAGTGAATAGCTTATTCAAAAAAATGTGAAATTCTCACATCATAGATATTATTATTTAAGATCATGATCAATCTAGTTTACAGATGTTTGTAAATTCATGTTTTATTATTGACATACATTTTGTATACCAAAGGAATGCTAAGCAAAACTTTGGCTGTATTTTTTATCTGTAGAAAACTAGTGTGGGAATGCCGTTCCCACACTTTCCCGCTTCATTACACCACTCCTTACTTCAGAGAGTAAACAACATTGGAATTATCAGGTTCTTCCCCTAATATTGTGGACTTATCAAGTTATTCACCTGAAGGTGTATTTTATCTTAGCTTATATTTCCAGAGTTATTAGGTTATTAACCACAGTATTTGGCCATCATATAGTACCCATGATTGCCAACAAAATCAGCTTAAAAACTAAAAATCCTAAAAATGGAGCTGTAATGTTATTCCCCTGACCCCTTCAAATGTTAAGGTAATTTTCACTAACTCTGACAATGTGTTACTTTGCATATTCAAATTAACTTGAATACAGCAATAAACAATTTGCTGGGAAACTGGATAAATTGACAAAAACAGCAATGGGATTAGATCATAGCCAAATCCCATGAAATAAGTTTCTTTAAGACTTATTTCACTCTAAGTCTGACCACTATAATTTGATATTATTAAAAATCAGAAACTAAACATAAAAGCACCGGTACTGTGCTATATTGTTATATGGTGATGCTGCTGATCAAGCTATTGAGTCGACATAACGGGTTAGAGGGAACCATGAGGGAAATATAAGCAAGCTTAGAGAACCACCGTAACAAAGCACGGGTCTGATACATGGCTGCTTCATACATATATAAAGCTACCTGTATGTAACTTTTTTATGTATCACTAATTAAAAGTGTTGGCCATAAAGGAAAAATTTTGCACTGGTTTTTTATGAAAAACTCCAGCAGCACATTCCTATAGTGGTTCTAAATTGTTCTAGAGTAAGTCAAGGAACACTAAAAAAAAAAAAATAAGAGTCATTCTTCACAATAAATCACTTTACACATGAAAAAAACACTCTGAACAGATGACTTATGTTTATTGACCTACTAGTAATGTTTGATAGGATTACTAAGTTTTAAGTTGGGAAAATATGTTTATTGTGTCCATTAACATTAGAATATACTAGAATATTATGTAAATTAGACTACAAACCATTGAAAACAAAGATTTAAACATAAAACTTGATTCAATCAATGTTGTGTATTGCAAACTTAAATTGAATCAGTACATAATACTATAAAAATCACACTGAAAGAAGTAATAAACCTATATATAAAAGCCAAATAACACTAACTCACTGATCACTGTTTCCCAAAAACCACAAAACCTCCGAGGCTGAAATGTTGTAGGATGATTGGTCCTATATTTTAGGTATGCAATAAGAAGGGAATTGGAAAAATTCTTCATAGTTCCGAAATGGCAGCCTTTTTTATCCCCAAAACTACCCCAGTGTTTTCTTGTAGGAAAATCACAAAAAAGAAGTATTTCTGGCCTAACTTGAGGAAAATCTCGAGTAAAAGTTTGAAACCTTCATAGTTCTACATGTGTAACAAACGTGACCTTGTACATGAAGTTAAGCTTAAAAATTTGGGGTATAGGGGGCCCAAAAACTGAAATTTGTTAATACTGATATTATCTACTCAAGTGGGGTATCAAATTAAAGCTATTTTTCTCTTGAATCCAAATATACCATCAGATTTTGAAAGGGGTAATTAATAAATGACATATTCCCCCCAAAAAAGATAAAATTCCGTAAACAAAAAAGCATAATATTAATATAAACCCCTAGTGGAGTATCAAATTATAGGTATTTACCTGTCAAATTACATTACTGTATATCATTGTGTTTTGGAAGAGACAACATTTAAGGGCTCTGCTCCCCAAATAAACAAATATGCTCCAAAGCCCAAAATTGGGGCCCAAATGAGTAATGTTAAACTAATATAACCAAGTGGGTTATCAGATTAAAGGTATTCTTCAACTAATTACTAATACACCATCAGATTTTACAAAAGACTATGTTTATGGGTTCCACTAATCCTAAAACCAAAATTCATGGTCAAATTGGTTAAGAATACGCGGGCCGATCTCCCTTACGAGGCGACCTGCCGAGACCCAAAAATAGGACTGTAGCAGAGTGCCTTGGTAAACCGCAGGCTGAACTTTTCACTGCGAGGCCGTAGGCCGAGTTCTACAAAGGGGCAAAAGGCAGAGTTTCCAGGCAAGGCCGAAGGCCGAGCGTCCTTCACAAGTGTAGCGAGTGACGGGATTGGCACACTAAGCGTTCAGGGGTTACCCCTAGTATATTATAATTAAATAAATACATACCCAACTTTATTTGCTAAGGATAATAGTTTTTAAGTGCTAAACTAATGATATGATTAACCAGAGGTTTTTTTTTAATTAGAAAAAAGTATTTAGATGCTATAAATTTAAGTGGGGGTGATGAAAGGTGGGGTGACCTATGGTTAAACAACTTTTAGTACACTCTTGTGATTACAGAGAGTAATCAAGATGTTATTACAAATAATCTGTTTTCTGAATTAACTCAATATAATCTAAAACCATTTAATCAACCCTGACTGACCGATGCAACTCTTGCGGTCCTGGGTGGGGATGAAGCCTGTGTTACAGATACAATAGAAGCTTCCATCTGTGTTGACACAGCGACCATCTTGGCACGTTCCTGGTGTAGTCATACACTCGTCAAGGTCTCTACATTCATTGGTCTCAAGGTGGCGTCGATGGCCAGCACCACACTCACACTCGAATGACCCAACAGTGTTGAGGCATTTCCCTCCAAGGCACAATCCAGGGATCGCTTCACACTCATCAATATCTATTTACATAACAAAAACAAACAATAATAAAAGCTTTATTAATATCAAGGACTCAACAAATTTGTTATGTAATAAAAGAACATAAGCTTTCTTGATTTTATACAGCATTACATATTATTACTGTTCCTTAGACATATGGCTTATAAATATTTACTTGACTAATGGAGTAAAATTTAAACCGTTATTTGAGGAATACATTTTTTTAATTTAGGCTTAGTTTCATTTCAAAACCTAAACATAGTTTATTAGGCACAAGAAATAGACTTGTTTAGTTGAGAAAAAACAAGACAAAGATTTCTTTATAATAGAATACTAAGTTTTACTCCTAAAGCCCTGCGCACACTATGGCGAGACAGCATTTTTAAGCTGGGTGCGCCCACTACGGCGGATGGTATAGGCGGACGGCAACGGATTTTGCAAATTGGATGCTCCCACTACGCCTGGACGGCAACGGACTATCGCACTTTTAGAGCAGATGGCCTCAGTATGTGTTACAAACACATACAAACAAACATTATGTGCTAGAAAGCTGTGATTTGGCTACAATGGATAGTGAGGACGAGAGTTTAATAGTTGCTACAAAAAATTGACTAAATATTTCAAAACCGTTAACAATAATAAATTCATCCCAGCCCCTGCAGCATATTGAGATAAGAATCATTTAAATATCATAATGCAATGTAAATACAGTACTCTGTATTTGTTCAATTCAATTACATGCAGACTAATAGACTAATAAACACTTTTATGTGACAGGAAGCAAGTGTCTTTATGTTTTTGTAGTGCTTGTTCCACTTAAAAATGTTAATAATGTTTTCATTTGACTAGTATACTTACTTGACTGATTCAGGAGCTCTCCTATCTATTCCCACACAATATCACGCCTTATACTATTAAAGTACTCCGGGTGACACATGTTGTACATTTCAGGGTAGTTTTCAACCAGAGCAATCAGCTTTGTGACATCCATCTTCAATGAGAACACAAGCAACTCTGTGATTTCAAAACGTTCGGGGATGTCCGCTGCTACCCGCCAGTGGTGCTTGTTACCACTAGACTTGCGGGCAGCACGGAATTTTGTCCTGAAGATCTCTCTCACGAACATTTTTAAAAAGTGCAGTTAGTGCGGAACGCCGGTGCGGCCGGTTCCGCCGTAGTCGGCGCAACCTCATTTTATTCAGTGCTTTAACATTTGAAAAAGCACTGAATAAAATTAGCACAATGAAATGCTGTGCCGTCCGTTGGTCCCACCGTAGTGCGTGCAGGGCTTAAGAGGGTTATATGTAAAAATGTTTAACATGAATAACATCCCAATATGGCCAGCAAATTCACTCACAAAAAAACATGTATACAAAAATCCAATCTCAGATATAAGGAAATAAGATTTGTTACCTTTGTCGATCAGACCATTTTTATAATTTCCAAACAATACTTTTACCAATTTATCATAAATTCTAAAACAACCCTATTTGGTTTAAAATTGTTTATTTTAATTTTAATTTGAAACTTTCTATTTCTTCAATTGATTTCATAAAATGATTAATACAGAAAATTTCCAGTTTTGTTTATACAATTACCAGAATAAATTAATTATCTTCCAATTTTGGTGCAGATCAAACATATTCTGTGAAATATTGAAAATTACACATGCGCTTAGAAGTAGTAATTAAAAGTATGTCCGATAGGTTATTATAACTTTGAAAATAATCCAATTAAAGTTATATTTATTGAAAAGGAGATTATTCAATATATTTTTAATTTTATTAGAATGATACAGGGTACTAAAATTACTCTACATTTTGTTCAAAGAAAATATAATAAAAAAAGAACAATTGTCAAAATAAAATTCTTTGATATTACAGATATTTCTTTTACTTGAGAGTGAGGGGGGAATTGTGTGTTATACTACTTTTACATTTGGAAAAGTCCTGTGATAATAAAAGTACAGATTTGTCATTAAATTGTTTTTAACACACATTTTTCTTTAAATGAAGACAATAAAGATTATTATTATTATTGTTAAATCAGCAAAGGAATATTTAATAACTGCATTTAGAAAAATTACAAAAACAATATTTAAAACTCAAACGTACATACCTACACATTGACCACTGTGGATGTTCTTGAGATAGCCTTCGTCACAGGGTAGGGTTGAGGGACATTTCTCGCAGGGATGGCCCCAAGCCTGACCGACAGTAGCACAACACAGCTGCTTGGTGCAGACAACTCCAGCCAACTGACCTTGACACATATCATTGACCACCCGTTGGAAACAGGGTCCCGTACGATAATCTATACAGAAAATACACATAACTCATTTCATATTCAGCTAAATTTTTTATCATAAATTAACTATTCAGGTGATTAGTGTAGTGACTCAAAAATCAGAATCATATAATTACGAAAATGGCTTCCAAGATCCATTTATTTATTGGACATCGCATACTTTGTGGCCATGAACTCAATACTATAACAGAGAATTACCAACAATTGTCTTTGTTAGGGCAGTGCTTGACAGTTTAAACACTAGTATATAGAAGTGAAAAACTGTGTTTAATTAGATATAACACATTAGATATGATGGGGTAGTGCAGGGGTGTACCCTGTTTGAAATATATTTTTGGTGGTACTAAATTATTTTCTAATATATTCAGTAGTGCAATTTCATGAAGACAATTTAAAACAGTCTTCTTTAGCAATTCATATTTCTCAATATTGAACTGGTTTATTTTATTTTATTGCAGAACATAAAAATAAAATGTTTACATTTTATAATAACTGTTATTCAGCTTCATTATTTTACTTGTCTCTTGTACTAAAATGAATATAGAGTAAATAAAAAAAAAAAATACTGTCCTGTGACTGAAATAAAACTAGAACATGCAACATCACTTGTATAACTATACGAGTAAATATAATTAATTTTCTGGAGTGTTTGATTTTTTAATTTCAATTAGAATATAAATTATTTGTTGAAAAAAACAAAATGGTGGCTTACAGCTAAACGAAAAATTTTTAAATATATGTTTATTATATATTTTTGCTCATTTTTATTTTTACAATAACATCCAAATTATTGGAACAGTTTAACTGAACACCCTGTATAAGTAGAAGAAGCTTTACAGTCGTAGAAGTTTCTGTTTTACATCATAATATGTGTTTTTATACATAAATATGTCATATTTTGTGATTGCCCTGTTACGTTACTTTTAATGGTTACTGTCCTATTTAGTTATTTTAAATAAGTTTAAGTAGCTTTAATATTAGACATAACTCTTTAATATTAGACATAACTCTTTAATATTAGACATAACTCTTTAATATTAGACATAACTCTTTAATATTAGACATAACTCTTTAATATTAGACACAACTCTTTAATATTAGACATAACTCTTTAATATTAGACATAACTCTTTAATATTAGACATACATTTTAGACATAGTTACATTCTTTGTAAGAAGAATAAAAAATAATCAAAAACACTGCTTTTTGTATTACTAGATTAGATTTGTGTGATCGATTGAGTCTTTCTAGCAATAAAAAAATGGATATTTGGTTGATATTGGAAGATTTAAATTGATATAAGTAATCAAAAATTCCAATAAATTTTTAATTTTATTCATGAGGCCTTTCGATTACAAAGTAGTCATTGTCAAACACTCACGTCAACTAATACAAAATTTAGAAGTACAATATGTTGAAAGAAAAATAAAATAAAACATATGCTGTATAAAAATAAACACACATGTGGCTAAATTAGACTTTAAATAAAAGGAGAATGTTGAATTGGTTATTGACTAATTTTTGTATGTATTTATTCATGAACTTTCTTTCATATGCATCAAGATACTGATAATGTTGTACTTCTTTTAGTATGTCTTATAATTCCAATAAGAAACTCCTCAAGGACCATGGACGACATGGGAAGAATTACAATGAAAAGAAACAAAATGCTGCAGAAATGATTTGCTACATCAGCGATCACAGAAAACCTACCTGACACTGGAAATCTAGAGATTTTTATACATTTATGTACGATAGCAATCATATTTAAAAACTGTAACGAGGTACTTTTGTAATTGTAATGCATTTATATCTAACTAATTCGTATAACATATTTTCTTACTGTTGGGAATATTGTTTTTGTTTTATTTTTTCAAAACTTGCTGTAATTACTTAAGAGGGCTCTAAACCCCCGCGCTGAGAAGCGTAAAAACTGCTTTGCGCGGTCCAAGATACTGCCTTTACTTACTGTCGTAAAATTATAAATGAAACATCTATAGAAAGATAAAGACATTTTTGACTCGAATCGCTTTTTACAATTTTCGAATTCTCCTTCATTTCTATTTTATAGGTTATTGAAGTTACCCAATATTCAAACTAGTGCCAAAATAAAACTAGAGCTGTTATCGAAATTTTAAAAAGCGATTTTAGTCAGAAATGTATCTAGTTTAAATGTAGTTTTAGTTTCAGATCGATATCTTTAAATCTGTAGCCACAATGTTGGACCCCGCAAATGCCTGCATGGTAATTTATTGCTAAAAAATGCGGTGATTCATGAGATCCAAGTGGCGAAACCTCGAACTTCTTAGTCGCGGATGGATTTTACTACTTCATTCATAAAAACCTTTCTTCATTTAACTTAACATTGATGGATGCAATGTAGGCCTACAACGACTGATATCAGTATATTTTACAGACTAATTTACTCACTTAGAGTTAGTCTAATTACTTTTGAATGGCTTATTTAGTTTAAATTAAAATGTGCGTTCCCATGTGGTTCCTGATATAATCTAACCACAAGTAAAGCATAAAACGTTTATTCGTAATGACAGTGCACAAGATTTATTATGTCATGAAAAATACTGTAATAATCATCTATATACAACATTTCTATGAAATAAATCATATAAACTACATTAACGAATGCGTACAGTAAAAATATTAATTCAATAATTCCGGATTGACCAAAGCAATAAGTAATTCTATAATAAGTCACTGTCACTATTGACCTTTATTTTATTTTTAAAATATAAATACAGTATTGTTAACTCGTAACTATTAATTTATTATAGGTTATTAATGTTGTGGTAGAAAAAATGCTAGGTCATTTATTTGTAATTTTATAAGGTAACTTTGAGGCAAATATTTTTCCTAAACGGTAACAAGGACAGGAAAATATGAGCTGGGGGACGGGGCGGGGCGGAGCGGCAATCCTTTTGTGAACTTGAAAGTCGTGGGGCGAGGTAGTGTTTGGGTCGTTTGGGAACCTC
The DNA here is from genome assembly GCA_035578905.1 of Stictocephala bisonia. Taxonomy (NCBI): domain Eukaryota; kingdom Metazoa; phylum Arthropoda; class Insecta; order Hemiptera; family Membracidae; genus Stictocephala; species Stictocephala bisonia. Next base: position 33,599 of record JAQJVL010002598.1, read on the forward strand.
GTACCACTCCCGATGTATTCCGTTGAACAGCCAATGAGAAAACTTAGGACGGTAAAACTTGACATAAGTGATATTTAAACATTGTGCAATGTGAAGAAAAATAATAAAATACTAATTAAAAAAAGTTTTCTTAATTACCATAGTATGTGTTGGTACATGAATTTAATACAATATTAATATAAACTGAACAAATATAACGGTGATTGATTAAGGTAAACTTGGTTTACCGAAATCGATCACCATAACATTCATAGCCTACATATTGCACTTATTTTTTATAAATGCAGGATAAGTATTATACTGGATGAAATTTGCATTTTTTGACGTTACTTGTGTATTGAGGTAAAATTGTTAAACTATTATTACATTGCTCAAATAAGATGTTCTGCTCGGTTTGATTTTGTATCAATTTAATGCATCTTCAATTACTTGAGTATCCACTGACCTAATTGTGGAGCCACTGATCAATTTGTGGCAGCCACACTGATCAACTTGGGTAGTCATCGTGATGGACTTGGTAATCACTCGTGATCAACATGGCTAAAACTCATGGTCAGCTAGGGTAGTGCCCGTAATCAACTTGGGCAGCCTACGTAATGGGCTTGGCTAGCAATCGTGATCAACATGGCTAACACTAATGATCAACTCGTATAGTACCAGTGATAAACTTGGCCATCCACCGTCATAGACTTGGCTATCACTCAAGGCTAGTCAATAATGAGTGGCTAGTCAAGTAGACCACAGGTGCTAACCAACGTAATCACTGGTGATTACACAAGTTCAGCTTACCAAGGATGCTACTCAAAGTAATTATGGGTGGCTACCTAAATTGACCCCGTGTTCTACCTAAGATTATTAGAGGTCCTACCTACTAAGTTGATCACAGACTCTACTTAAGGTAATCACCGGTGTCTTCTCAAGTTGACCACGGGTCCTACGCAAAGTAATCACAGGTACTATCTGAGTTGACCATGGGTGCTACCCAAAATAATCACAATTGTTATCATGTAGCACTCAAAGTAATGACTGATAATACCCAAGTTGACTACAGGTATTACCCAAGTTAATTAGGCGTGGCTACTCAAATTAATTACGGTTTCTCTCCTAGTGGCTACTCAAGATGAACTAGTGCTAGCCAATGTAATAAGGGGTGGCTACTCAAGTTGACCATGGGTCCTACCCAAGGTAATCACAGGCACTAACCAAGTTCACCACCGTAATTATGGGAGGCTACCCAAGTTGACCGCATGTTTTACCTAAAATAATTATAGATCCTACCTAAGTTAACCACAGGCTCTACTCAAGGTAATCATGAGTGGCTTCCCAAGTCACAAAGAATCCTACCCAAAGTTATCACAGGCACTGTCTAAGTTGACCACGAGTACTACCCAAGGTAATTAGGTGTGACTACCCAAGTTGACCATGGGTGCTACCAAAGGAAATCACAGGTGCTATCGAAGTTGACCATGGAAGCTACCCAAGGCAATGACAGATATTATCCAAAATGATAACTGGTGATACACAAGGTAATTACAGTTACTACCCAAGTTAACCAAGGGTGCTGCCTAAGGTTAATCACAGATAGTAACCAAGTTGACCACGGGTTATACTGAAGGTAATCACAGATTCTATCCAAGTTGACAATGGGGGCTAACCAAATCACATATAATAAGCAAAATAATGAATGGTAGTGCTACCCAAGGTAATCAGAGATATTACCATAGAGGACCAAGAGTACTACCCAAGGTAATCACAGGTACTACCCATGTTGATCATGGGAGCTACCCAAGTCAATCACAGGTACTACACAAAATGATTAATGGTATTACGAGTGGCTACCTAAATTGACCACGAGTGCTACCCAAAATAATCACAGGTACTATCTAAGTTGTCCACGGGTGTTACCCAAGGTAATTTATGGGTGGCTACTCAAGTTGGCCACGGGTCCTACCAAAGATAATCACAGGTAGTACTCACCCAAGGTTGACCACCGGGGTTACCCAAGGCAATCAGGTATGGCTACTCACGTTGATCACAGGGCTTAACCAAGGTAATCACAGGCACTACCAAAGTTCACTACCGGTCCTACCTAAAGTAATCACAGGTACTACTCATATTAACCACTGTTAAGATAATTACAGGTCCGAAGTTGACCAAAGGGTCTACTCAAGGTAATCACAGGTGACTTCTCAAGTCCTGTCCACCACAGATCCTATCCTACCCAAAAAAATCACAAGTACTATCTAAGTTGACCATGGGTACTACCAAAGACAATCCCACATATTGACCACGCGTCCAACCCAAGGTAGTCACGAGTGGGCTAGCCATGTTAACCACGTATTATAATCGAGGTAATTACGGGTGGCTACCCAAGTTGACCATGGGTTCTACCCAAAATAATCACAGATACTACCCAAGTTAATCACGGGCGATACCCAAGGTAATAACTGGTACAACCCATGTTGGTCACGTTTTGAATGTATGTAACTGTTCTTAAAAGATCTATTACTTACAAATTTATAAAATTGCGACTTACTCAGCTAACTCATGTATCTGTATATTATAATAATGGCAATTGGTTATTCAAATATAATTATTTATTATCAATAAATTGTTCAAGCATTTTTTTATATTTATTAGGAATAACATTAATATGTTTCTAAATATGTTTTAACATCAGCTTTAATCCATGCAATAAAATCATTTCCTATAAACGACAAATACATTCATAGGTAACGAAGTGTTTAGCGCTTATGTACTGTGGTGTCAAAATGGTTGAGTCCAAACTGCTTAGACAGGTGAGGACAAACTACTGTAGGCCTACTCATATAAAAACTGAGACCAAAGTATTGTGTGAATTGCTGAGGTCAAACTGGTTTACTAAGTAAGCCTAAACTACCCCTAACAAACATGTTTATGAGGCCAAACTACTGTCAGGTAGGTGAGCCCAATCTGCTTTGAACGTTTAAAGTTACATGTTCGAAATTGATATATGCTCGCAGTAGTTTTTCTGTTGGTTTCTCTATTTTCATTGTTGGTTATTTTTAACAGTCGTGTTAAAATAAAAATAAAAAACGTTATATTTAGTAATTTGTGTAGGCCTAATTGAATCATACTAAATTAATCACTCATAAAATACTGTGAAATATTTATCAGTAAAACTAAAAATGTTTAAAAGTAATTTTGTAAGAACTGCTGTCAAAATAAAATAATTGTTTTTCTCATGGCAATGGGAAAATTGAGCAAGATTATAATATATTATTTTAATTATAATTGATATCATTCATACGGTTCGCTTCGGTTTTCGTCTCTGTCCACGAAAATGTTTGTTGTAACAAAATGTTTGCTTTTTTAAACCAAATTGTCCCCGTAGTGTTATTTTCATGTATTGTAGTAATTCATTCAGCATACTTCAGAAGACAAATAAAAAGGTGGCCACATTTCAACTATTTTTTATTATTTGGAAATTAGTGTGTTTATGTTGCAATTGCCGTAGAACTATGATAGTTTATGTCAAATCATTGTTTATTTTATTAAAAATAATTAATAAAACGTACAAAACTAAAAAACGTAAAATAAATTGACAGGCGGTATTTTTTACTATTACTTTTTAACGTGTTTTATTTAGTTTTCAGTAAAACGTATCCTTTAATGCTTTAAGCGTGTGTTGAGAATTGTTGTGGCGTTTATTTCATAGTATTTTGTTTTAATCTTCAACCGAACATAAAAATATACGAAATAGAAATTTAGTTAAAAATAGATGCCTTTTATTAAATATTTAACCACATAAAAACCAATATTTAGAGCACAATCCAACAGCTTTAAAGAATATTTACAAAAACCATGCTTTGTAACGTAATTTACTTAGTTTTAGTAAAGCGTATCTTTATGTTTATAAACAAACTCTTCAATTGTTTTTCAATTGTAGAATATTAGTATGCTAAGCCTATGCCTAACTATGTTAAATTTTAACCGTTTTGAGAATAACAAGATTTTAACAAGAATTATGATTTTGGAAAACGTTTCAAGTAGAAATTCAATATTTTAGTAGACCCCCAATTTTATCAGTGAATAATCTGATTTCACTGTAAAAAGTTTACTTTCCTAAACAAATATTACTATTTTTTACAAAAACAACTTTACATAAAAACATGTTAAGAAATAAAATACAACAGCAATACCGGTACTGACTGTAAAATTGACAATTGTTGAAAAGAATTGGCCTTTCTGCTCAACATACATTCAGATAGAGAAGGTCGGGCGTAGCCACCTGAAGAGGCGGCAGGCGGGAGGGAGGGGTAACTGGGGTTTCCGGTTGAAAATACTACGAAAACTTACTATAGCGGAAATGATTCAAGGAACTATATTGAACTCTGTCCGGCGGATTAAACTTCTACGCCTAAAAAAACTGGACGTAGTTCCAACTTCTATCGTCAGTGTCGCATGACTTCTATATTTTCTTTCCCTATAGAGCCCTCTTAAGTTTTATTGCATTCAACAAGCATGGAATTCATTAGATTCCAAGAGATGAAATGGTATGCATGCTTGTCCTATGGTAAAGGAAGTGAACAAATAGTTGTGGGGCGGGATCATCAACCTGACTGCCTCAGCGGTCCATCGGCATTCTGTTGATGAATTTGAATGTTTCATCAACCCCGTTTTTCTATCTGTTTGGGAGTTGGTGAATTTGTATATTTTGAACGACCCTCAAAGCAATATATATAGCCACACTGTTAAACTCAGTTTAATAACTAACCTAAAACAAACAAAAAAATCCCCTAGTGATTGACCCTTGTTATTGACTTCAACCATGGAATAAATAAACTCAACAATATCTTTAAAGATGGCTTCAACATCTTTAAAGCTTGCCCTCATACTAAAATCTCTTAGTGCCACTTCCTGGTAAACCAAACACTTTAACTAAAATTCTTGTTTGTCCCTAAAAATACGTTCTTGATTAGCATATTACGTGTTAGTAGAAATATAAAACAAGTGAACGTCATACAACACAAATTTACTGCTATATAAGAACAAAATATAATGGTGATCGATTTCGGGAAACTTGTTTTACTGAAATTTGTTTTCTACTAACATTGTAATAAATTTGTGCTGTGAGACATTAATTTGTTTTATCCTTAAGTATCTGAACTTAACAATCGTAATATTATTTGTTCCAAAGACAAGCAGTAATTTGGCTGGAATCCTAACCTCAAATTTAAAAAAGTGTAATTTTCAAAATTAGAGCTTCTTTGATGCTTGGTGGTAAGTTGAACAAATGTTGTACTTTAGTTCATGCATAGATTATTTGCCTGGTATTAGATATTTTTAAAATATTATTTATTTACAAACAACTGAATTAATATCAATTAATTATGGATATCATCAATATAATTTGTATAAAGCTAAGAAGAAAAACATTTTCAACAAATCTAAAAAGTACTGGTAATTAATTCTTTCCTATAATGTACTTGGAGCTCATCATAATCAATATGGTTCATCAACATCCACTCCTATAACACCACAAAAGCAGGGCTGTACCCCCTCTCTGCCTATCACCTGACTGTATGAAAGGAAACTCATTAACCTTCAACTCATTAGGGGCGAGGAGCTCAGGACTGCACTGCACACATGGATGTTGGACAGACTCTTCTACTTCACAACACTAAATATGACTCTTATTTTTAATTAGTAAATTATTTTAAAACCGCTTGTAATCTCAATGATCATAAATAAAGATAATTCAGATTCATGTTTCTTTAAAACCAAGCACTTCAAATAAAATTATGTAAAACTTAACTTGTATTAGGGCATATTTAGAGGGGAAGAGGAAAGAAGCCCCATGGGCACTGCCATCCTGTAGGACCATCAAGTAAGACTGTTGGAGGTGTGATAAGTCAATCATATTGAATCCAAGAGCATTTTTTTAAGTTGTTTAAAATTTGGTGTGATTTGATCTTATGTTATGGGGAATAGCAGAATCGCAGAGAAAAAGAACTATTATTTGAGAAGTTTTGAATATAACTTTGTATGCTGGTGTACTATATTATACTCATGACTTTGACTGATCGAAAATATTACCGGTGAGCAACATCATCCTGGTGCCCATAGGACTTTCCTCTTCCCAAGATAAACTTTTCATGGCACTCACGTCATCTTTTTCTTCAAGTGCCAACCTGAAAAAATAAAATATTATGTCTAGTGTGATGCCAACGAACTTTTTTGCAAGTATATTATGGCAAATACGCCAGTGTTGAATTTGTTTTTCCATTTCGAATATGGTACAGGCTTTAGGACTCTCAAGATTTTTCGATTAGTATTTACATCAATGGCAACCATTGAACAGGCGCTATATATCAGTATAAGGACGACTGAGATCAGAACCTATTGCCTACAATCTCCACAATACTTTGGCCCCAAGTAACTGGGTTACATCACTGAGCCACTAGTGCTGACAAATAAAGTTATCTTGAAACCAGCTACAAAACAAACAAGCTTGCTCCCCAGCTCATTACTTAAATACTTAAGTACCGTACTTAAATAACATGAACCATGGAATTAACATTTCAGTAATTTTGAAACAATAGACAAATGTGTCTCTCGTTGCTCTCTAAAGAGCACTATGTAAGTTGTAGCTCTCTTCGACTTTGATTTAAATTCAAAATAAGCAAATGTTGAATGGTATCAGCTGTAACCACTGGCTGTTCATTGTCTTTGGGCTATTAATTAATGACTCTTTTTAGGGAATAGTCAGTTTAGTTTGTCACAAAGCTCATTTACACTCATCATAGTAGTTCGAAATCTATATTCGTCCATACCCTGACCATCAGTGTTTCAAGAATAAATAAAGTATGTTACAAGAATAGTAGAAATTAATTAGAGCTACATGCAAATGCACAGTTGTTATAGTATACCCAATACAATGGCATTTTCAGTTGGTGACACTGGTCATCAAAATCCCCAAGACTTGAGCTTTGACTTACTAGAAAGCAGTTGAGCTAAACATTTGCTGAGGTATACACTAACAACAATAGCACTGATTGCATTGAAAATAATATTTCTTTCATGATTGGCAACACTGCAGCAGAAAGACAAGGTTTTGTAAGTAAAGGCATTTTAGATAACATCTCTATTACAGTTAAATCAAGCTGATATATACTTTGGTAAATTAAATAGAAAGTAAGATGTCAATACACTAAAATAAATATTTTATTTTCTTCTTTTCAGCACAATATAGAAGAAGGTGGCCATAAGCACTGTCCTGGGAAGAAGGGAGATGACGCATTGTTGCTGCTGTCTTGGGGGCTCTCATAACTAACAATATTTATGTCCAATCAGAAACCAGTGATTTAAATAGAGGTGGTCTCAAAAGTAAGTTACACTACTTTTTTTCTAATGAATAAAAAGTAACAATTTTATTTTAGGGTTTATTTTGTGTATTAACACTTTTTTATATAAGTAAAGCTTGTATTTTTATACATTTTTTGTACCATGGCAAAAGTTATTTTCGATCTAGAAACATTTTGCTCTGTAGTTATTTTTGATTTTTCTACTTATTGTTACAAATTATCCTTGTTTGTGAAGCATTTCCACCAAGATGACTTCAGCCTTGAATCCCAGGTGGAAGTTCCCTGTTAGCTGAGGAGAGAGGCTGATTTCTGAAAACATGTTTTGATTCCATTTCTCTGGAAAGTCTTCAAAATGATATTCAGCATGATAGCAAACACTTTCATGGTATAAAAAACTCGTTTTATCATTTCCTCCCCTTTTTGTCTGTAATTACATGTAAAATTGTGTTAAAAGCAAATAAAACGTTACAATTCACAGTCAATAATAGAAAAAGTTGTATCTCTACAGTGCCTAGAACCAGGTATCTCTGTAGTGGCTAGACCCTGGTATCTCTATAGTGCCCAGAGCCAGGTATCTCTGTAGTGGCTAGACCCTGGTATTTCTATAGTGGCTAGACCCTGGTATCTCTATAGTGGCTTGAGCCTGGTATTTCTATAGTGGCTTGAGCCTGGTATCTCTATAGTAGCTAGACCCTGGTATCTCTATATTAGTGGCTAGACCCTGGTATCTCTATAGTGGCTTGAGCCTGGTATCTCTATAGTAGCTAGTCCCTGGTATCTCTATAGTGGCTTGAGCCTGGTATCTCTATAGTAGCTAGACCCTGGAATCTCTATAGTGGCTTGAGCCTGACTGCCCGACTGATTGATGCACATGCTGCTAGAATACTCAGACACAATTCTATATAACTCTTAGATTTTTCCTGCCTACCAAATATTTTGTTTTTTTCCTGATGACATCTTACTGCAAAAAAGTTCTACTAAAATTTAAATATTCTTAATGACTTGATGAGGATCTTGATTTGATGGATCAAAAGGAACACACAATGTAAATGGATCCATAGGACCGAGTTATAATTAAGTCCTACCTACAACAGATGACTGATGAAGTCACCACTGCTCAAAAGCATATAAGATGGAATTCTCGTTAAGCCTCGTTTATACTCAAATCAAGACAGAACTTACAATCAATCTAAATAAGATATGTCTTTTTTAAGATCGTGCAAATTCAAGCTAAAGTTTTTTTTTTTCATTAAGTGCCTACCTGCCTCACAGCGTCGGCCTGTAAAGCCATACACACAAGCACAGCGGTCTGGTCCAATGCAGCGGCCAGCATTGAGACAAGGCTCTCTGCACACAGCTATAACAATAATATAACACGCAAAATATGTTAAATGTCAAGAAACAAACGAATGTTAAGCTATACTGGATTATGCACATAAACGCCTTTAATAATAATAACTCATAGGGAGTTATTTTTGAAGACTTTTTTCTAAAAAAAAAAATATAAAACAAAATAATTTAAAATAACTATTGTATTTCAATAACTATTGTATTTGTTGTAAAAAATTAAATAGTTATTGGAATACTGAGAATTATTTAATTATAAATACTCTCCAATAAAACCGAACAAGAAAAAAAATGCAACAATTTTGCAATAAGTTTCCTCTTAAATCAGTGGGCAACACATTAGTAAATAAAACCACCTTTCATGGACTACTTTTTATGACTGATTTATACTTTTGAGGCAAGACATGCAGCAGGGTCTTTTATTTGAACATAAACATCAAGATTATTAGTGTTTTTGAGTAGTGAAATGTACTGTTTATATATATGTACTGTATTTTGAAAAACTAACTATCCCTGCTCAATTGATGCTATGTATAAAGAACTACATGAAGTGTAATTATAAATACGTAACTAACTTTATAATTATTATAATTATATAAGACCGATAAGCCTGCTTTCTGTTTTTTCTAAATTATTTGAAAAAATAATGATGATAATATCAAATAATTTTTTGATGAGAAGGAACTTTTTAAGCAGTAAACAATTTGGTTTTATTAAAGGGAGATCTACTGAAAGTGCATTAATTACAGTAACAGATTATATTTTCACCGGTTTAAACTCGCAACTTAAAACAGTTGGCCTCTTTATTGATTTTAAAAAGCATTTGATATGGTGAATCATGAAATTCTTCTAACAAAATTAGAGCTAGCAGGAATTAGAGGTGTTGCTCTAAACTGGTTTAATAGTTTTATCAAAGAAAGGAGACAACAAGTAAAAATTAACAACACTTTTAGTGATTCAAAAATTGTCCAAACGGGTGTCCCTCAAGGTTCTTGACCTCAGCCACCCTTTTTCTCATTTTTATTAATGATTTGTTGAACCTTAATTTCCATGGAAATATTATCACTTTTGCAGATGACATAGCACTTTTTTATACTCACAAAGACCTTAATTCACTATAAATTTTAATCAACAATGATCTTTTAATACTCAGAAAATGGTGTTCTGCAAATAAAATGCAGGTTAATGTAAATAAGACCAAGTTTATAACTTTTGATTTTTTGGTTTTGATCTACCCTCCCCCTTGATATTTCACTCCACATCCTGTAATTTCCAATTATGTACCTGCCAGCCCTTAGAAAAAGTAAAAACTATTAAATATTTGGGAATTTTGCTCGACGAAAAATTGACTTTTGAACCTCATATATTATATTTACACGCAAAACTAAGATCACAAATTAGAAAATTTTATTTTTTGAGAAATTTTTGTAACTTGACACTCTTGAGATCACTATATATTGCCCTCATCAACTCAAGACTGCAATACGCTTTACCATGCTGGGGAGGAACATACAAAACATTAATAGATAAGTTAAGAACCACGCAAAATTACTTTTTACGTATAATTCTTAAAAAAACCAAAAGAACAACTTCTTTTCCATTATTTCAACAATTAAAAATTTTACCCTTTCAGCATCTTTACGTTTTTAAAGTTCTGAGATTATTTTAAATCAGAAGTGGGAATAGAGAAAACACAACGCCAAACCATTTCCACAATACAAGAAGTCTTGTAAATAACTGTTTTAAATTACCCAAAGTCAACAAAGTTATTTTTCGTCACTCCTTTCAATATCTAGGTCCAAAATATTTCAATCAGTTGCCACTTCAAATCAAAAATGTAAAACATTTCAAACACTTTTGCAAAGAAACAATTACTTGGCTTTCTTCACAACAAGATGTAGAATATCTTAATTATGTCTTAGTATTAAGTAGTATATAGTAGTATAAATAATTGTTATTTTCTTAAGAGTAGTTTTCTATATAAGATTTAACTTTAATCCATTTATTAGGCATAATTATTACCCACTTATTATTAAATATTTTATGTATTCACTATTTTCATATTCATTACAATTTAATTTCATGTATTACTTAGCTTACATCATATTACTTATACATCTACTAATATTATTTTCTTCTTTCAAAATTATTATTTGTAAGTAGTTGAACTCACAGATGTTACAGTTGGCGATTTTCTTTTCTAACTAAGTATTCTAAATGCTAGACTCTGATCTACTATGTTAATGTATTTTATATTTTGTATAGTTTCGACTGGTCACGCTACTGGATAAAGTGGCCAGTTTAATTTCTCGCTTTTTCCATTATTGTATTGCTGCCTATTACTTATGGGAAATAAATTCATTTATTCATTTATTCAATTTAATAGAGGCTTATTCATTTTATAAGAGATAGTGATTACTTCATTTTATCAAGTTTAGCCCTTTCCAACTCAGATATTTTTTTAAAAGTTGTTCCATCGACCAATTACCTCTTATCAAATATTTAGTATATTGGAGAGATAGGACATCCGCAAACTCACCTTAAGAGAAAGAGAGACAGAGGCGTATCTCAAACAAACGTGTATGGGTGGTACTGACCCACCCGCCCACACATATACGTAGAGTGGTATTGACCCACCCGCCCACCCATATATGTACAGTGGTATTGGACATATATACATACATATATGTACATATATACATAGATTCAATATTACTGTATGTGTAGGGGTGGGCAGTTGGGTCAATATCACTGTAGTGTATGGGTGGGGCGGTTTGGTCAGTATCACTGTAGTGTATGGGTGGGCGGGTGGGTCAATATCACTGTATGTGTAGGAGTGAGCGGTTGGCTCAGTATCACTGTAGTGTATGGGTGGGCGGGTGGGTCAATATCACTGTATGTGTAGGGGTGGGCGGGTGGGTCAGTATCACTGTAGTGTATGGGTGGGTGGGTGGGCCAATATTACTGTAGTGTATGGGTGGGCGGGTGGGTCAATATCACTGTACATGTAGGGGTGGGTGGGTGGGTCAATATCACTGTACGTGTGTATAACCCACCCGCCCACCCATACACGTGCAGTGGTGAAGACCTACCCGCCCACCCATACACGTGCAGTGGTGAAGACCCACCCGCCCACCCATACACGTGCAATGGTGAAGACCCACCCGCCCACCCATACACGTGCAGTGGTAATGACCCACCCGCCCACCCATACACATACAGTGGTAATGACCCACCCGCCCACCCATACACGTACAGTGGTAATGGTATTTGGCAGAATTTGCAGTATTTTTGTAATAATATTACAATTTTACTATCTGATCTCTGCCAAAACCAATCTTATTTAACAATCATATTGACCCACCCGCCCACTCATACACGTACAGAGGTATTGACTCACCCACCCACCCATACACGTACAGATTTATTGATCAGACATTGTGGTATAGGAATATAGTCTGGAAAATGTCTGCTATGATGCTTGAAAGTGGTGATCCCATGGCCAATCTAACCCACCCGCCCACCCATACACGCACAGTGGTACTAACCCACCCGCCCACCCATACACGCACAGTGGTACTAACCCACCTGCCCACCCATACACGCACAGTGGTACTCTCATATTTTTAGTTGAAAAAATTATAAAATTTAAAATTATAAACATTCTTTTCATGAAGCAAATTTATTATTATGAATTTCATTAGTTTCGTAAATAGAGTTCCTGTAATATAAAATAAAAAAGGACTTAACAAAATTTACAACTTTTTTGTATTCATATATATTTACAACAAAATATTTAAAAAAATGTTTGAATTTGTTGCGTTGTGAACGGCACTAAAAAAATTCATTGACTAGAGTTAATAACACTATTTAAAACACCATTTAATTATCTTCATAGAAATTCATATTTCACAATGCTATATTTAAAATTAAAAAAGTTGTAGCTCTTTATAAAAAAACACTGCAGTTCGAGTTTTTACCTAACGCAAAACAACTAAGCCATATGTGTAGTCTGATTCATCACTCTCGTCATACACACAATTAGCGATTGTATTATCGCTCATATAGATTAATTTCTTTAAACCTTATCTTTAAGAAAATTTTGGTTTAAAGGGATCAAAATGAGTACTTTTCGCATAGTAGGTAAAGTTTTGCACAGCCTTATTTCATTTTGTTTTCGTGTTAATGCAATTCCAAAAATAAATAAATATTCAGTTGAAATAAAGCTAAACATTTTGTACTGAAAACTTTTTACGATTACTCATTATTTTGTGACTATTTAAACAAAAAGACATATTTTTAATGTTAAGTTTTGTGTTTTTTCATTGTTTATTTTTTTAAGTATGCCTTTTAAATTTCTCAAACTTCTGGAACTTATAACTAACATATAAATAAAGTAAGTTATTTTTGGATTTTGATAAATTATAACTATTAGTAATGGCTTCAGTTATAGAACTAATATTTTTAGAAATAATTTTAGGTATCTTGTATCTTCATTGTAATTTCATTAATTGTTGTTCTACAAACTTCAATAAGAGCTTAAATTGAATGTCTCTCTACGTAGCTAAAAAATCTTATGGGTATTTTCTGAAAAGCTACACTGGAAGTTTTCCGTTATTTTATGTTTAATCTCACAGTAAATTCATGATATAAAAAAAAATCATATTCAGGGATGTACTTCTCTCCCGATAAATTATAATACAGTAAAAAATTAATGTTTTCTTTGTTTTTTATAAACATTTTTTCAAATGCAATTTATTCATGAAAACCCATTGAAAAACACGTTTTTGCAATTTTCAATCATAAATAACTAAACAATTATTGGTTTAAAAAAAACGTATAAGTAATTTCTTGCTTAAAATTAGTAAAACTATCGCTTCCTGGTTTTATTTTGAATTTTTTATCAACCAACCCCAAGAAAGGGTGAGATTCACCCTCAGGGTGGAAAAACGTATTGGCACTATTTAACTTTTGGTTATTTTACAATTTATGTCAAATTTTTAGAAAAATCCATGCATCTTGATAACTATCGGAGGGGAAACCCTTCAGTGATTGGACTAAATTTTTTTAAATAAAATAAAATATTGGGGAAATTATCTCAAAAAACACATTTCTGCTTATTTCTAAAAAATCATTATAGTTACAAAAACTTTATAAAAATAAACTTAGTTCATCTTGACAAAACCTTTAAAAGACTTATGGGGATATGGCACTGAAATTACTAACTTTAATAAGGTTATCACTAGGCCTTTGAAACTTTGCATGTGTGTTTCTTGGGTATAAGAATACACAAATACGAAATTAAAAAAAATTTTTTTATACATATATTAAATATAATTTTTTTTTAAATTTTTAGGTAACTACCAAAATTTGATATAACTCCAGTTATACTGATTAGATTTTGACAAATAAACCATCATTTTGTAGCTTACAACTGCCTTGAAATATTTAGGTAGAATTATAACTTTATCTCAATAAACAAAATTGTGGTGTCATTTTAAAAAATATTTTAGGTTTAAAACTTTGATTTGACATTTATAAAAAATCATATTTTTTTTCCTTATGACCATACATGTATAATTCTACCTAAATATGTAGATTACAACGCCCTAAGCCCTTGGTAAAAATTTGAATCATGTGGTACAAATAGTTTTGGAGTTATATCAATTTAAAAATTAATAATAGCCAAAAATTCGATTTTCGGGAATCGCACGTTGAAAATTTACCTCGGTTTTATGACTTACTAGTGTTATAGTCAAACATATTACTTTATATGGAAATTTTTTTTATTGTTGCACTTTTATGGGGAATAAATAAAAGTATTAGCAACACTTTCAGGTGGTTATAAAATATTATTTGTTCAAACAAAGGAAAGATGTAATTGTGACACAACGAAAATTATTGTAACTTAGGCCTAACGTACATATACTAACATGCATACTGCACTTACATTGCTAAACATGCATTATTTAAAACTCCCCAGCTCCATAGGTAAGTCCCTCAATTTCTTTTCTTCTCTCTTCCTCTCACATTTGGGCCTGTCTAACTTTTCTTTTATACTCTGAATATTTCATGTCTTTACGATATTTAGCGATTCGAAGACGGTGTCGGTCGAAACGCTTGGCTACCTTTGACATATCTGAGCCAGGACTGATGCCTCCAGTTGACTGCATATCATGAACACTTTTATTAACTCCAGTGTTGTATTGGCAAACAGCCTCACAAACTCCAATTTCTAACCTTTTTCTGGAGGAAAAAGAAGTTTTAGGGCATTTGGACCAGACCACCCCATGCAGCGACTCATTCGCATTTTGCGTTTTGCCAGACACACATCTTTCTAACAAAGTGTCAGCAGATAGCCTATTGTACAAAGGAATGATTTTACTTACAACCTTGTCATTTAGAGGTGTTTTTAACATTACTTCATGGCTTGCAGGCTGTTCGTTATTTGATATGGCTCTGTTGAAGAAACACCAAGATGCTGAACCTTGAGGGCATTTGCTATGACGAGGTTTGCTATCTGTTGAATTACAATGCTCCAAAGTAGCAAAAATTGCATTTTTCATTTTGCCTATGTCACCTAAATTGTTCTGAATGGCGTTTCTATAGAAACCTGTAAGTTTGTCAATTGTTGTGCCCTTTAGGCTACCATGCTTTTTGCCTCCTAGTGGTTCACAGCTGCCAGTGAAGTCTGCTACAACTTTTCTCAATCCTGTTCCTAATTGTTTAGCCACACGGTTGAAGCACTCAACCTTTTCAATTTTAGTGTCCCCATAAAGTTTTAAATCACTCAGGTGAGAATAAGTTTTGGAATCCCCATCGGAGACTACAGTGGTATACCGAAAACCATGGTTTTCGGATCGTTGCCAAATACGCTCTGCTGCAACTACCTCCATATTGGGAGATGACCCATCATAATTCTTTTGACATTGAGTTTTATGGTTTAGAAACCAGGTTTTGAAGTCCTCTGAATTACTACCCAGCTCATTTTTCTTTGCCTCTCAAGACCGACAATATTTTGACAGTACCTCATAGTCTATTACAAGTCCAGTAAGTACTTATACACTCAGCCGACTCCGTTTTTAGAAGTAAACCCCCTTTTTTGCCAGCTCCCATCGTAGCTTACAGTTATGTCAAAAGGACCTTTGTAATCTAAAGGTAAGTTTTCCACCTCAGAATAGGCTTTGCGCACTTCGGATCGAGCCGCTTCAATAGTCGCGTCAGCGGATTCCTTACATATCCGATGTATTTTTTCCATATGCCATTTGAAAGATTTTAATTGAATAGGCTTCATGTTAAGGTGCATACTGAAGGTTTCTATACCCTATAACCTTTACCTAGTGACATGAATGACTGAACCATACGACGGTTTATATTGTAAGGAGCTCGTGTTGAGTAATTCGTTGCATGGCCTAACCGCTGCGAAGTTTCAAAGGTTGTTTCAGACTCACAAGTCTCACATTTTACTTTTATGACTGAAGCATATCCCTGAATACATTCTTCAGTTGACAGAGTTTTGTTTAAACATTCAGAACATGGAAAAGTACATAAGAACTTAGTAAGTAGGCTTTTGTCAACTATAACATAACTTGGCGCGGATTGATTGATTCTAATTTGATCATTGTATGTACTATACAGAGCAATCCTGTAGGTTTCTCAGGTTTACATTGCTGTAAATTACATCTACTGGTGCTAGGTTCAGGTTCATTTGAGTTTTGTTGAAAACTAGGCAACACACTAACCTCACTTTTCACTTCACAAATATTGTCTATTGTTTCTGTATTTGTACTACTGTACCGAATACTTACATTTTGTTTATTCTTTAGCTGAATGTTTTTTCTTTTCTTGGAAATTCTTCCCATTGTAAATCACTAATAAAAAATCACTAAACACTATAAATCTGTCTAAGGTACAATAACAAACAACACAGAGTGTTTACAAACAAAACAGACTAACATGGCAGCTGTTTTATTTATGTTATTTGTTTCATCAGCTGACCAATAAAGGCAGGCACTAGGGTTTAACAATTTCCTAGTTTTTAATTATAATATATATATGTATAAAAATACATAATAGTGTTTATATTTACATGCATATAAAAAAATATTTGAGTGACAAATC
The DNA here is from genome assembly GCA_035578905.1 of Stictocephala bisonia. Taxonomy (NCBI): domain Eukaryota; kingdom Metazoa; phylum Arthropoda; class Insecta; order Hemiptera; family Membracidae; genus Stictocephala; species Stictocephala bisonia. The sequence goes on from JAQJVL010002598.1 coordinate 50,413, forward strand.
TTTTCTAACTACAGTTTGAGGCTACTTTGCAACATGATCCAAGCGAATTCGATTTATTAAAAGTCTTTGCTATACAAACTGATATAACTCAAAAACCATTTGAGCTACATTGTTGAAATTTTTTATATATGATTGGGCTGTTGTTATGTACATATTTAGGTAGAATTAGTCATGTATGATCATAAAAAGACATATAAAAAAAGTATAAAACAATTTTATCAATTTTTACATTATTTTTTCGAAATTAGCTTGAATATTTATTATTTATTGGACTATACTTATCAAGCTACCTAAATATTTAGAGGACATTATATCCTACAATTTAACGTTGAAATCATTAAAATGTAACAATTACAACTCAAGTTATATCATATTTAATGTGTTGAAAAAAGTCGTCCGACTGGCTTTTTCAAGAGCCTGTTCCACAATTCAAAAAAACGCCTAAAAACGAAAAAAAATTATTTTTTTGACACTTGTTTATTGTTTTTAACATTATAAACAATAAAAAAAACGTTAATTAAAAAAAATCACTTTTTTGGAAAATTGTTCATGATTTCAGTGCCATATCCCCTTAATGAATGAATGTTGCTAATTAAAATATTGTTCTATAAGAATTTTTTTTAATATAAAAATTTAGGTTACCTTACCTACATCAAAATACAGGTAAATTTACTGACCCACCTAGCTGCCCAAACACATACAGTGCTATTAACCATTGTAATGCCTTTGTTATGTGGCTAAAAAATTGTGAAACTTTTTTAGTTTTGTGAGTAAAAAATTGAAATTGGGATAAACATAACTCAAATAGTAAGAAAATCAAAGAGTATTCCGTAGATGTCAATATTTACCAGAAAAACATTCGCTATTTTAAAATATCATTCAAAATAGCTTTTAACATAGTTTCATCTATAAGCATATTTCATAAAGTAAATGAATTCTTTTCATGCCAATAATTTTCTTTCAACAAGACCTTTAAAATTACCTGAAGGAGGTAGAAAAAAATGGAGGAGGCTGTGTAAAACGACCCAGAAAACAGAAATGTTAAGAGAAGGAGATGATGATGACCCACGAAGAGTAGATTTCTTGAAATACCATTTCTTAAGGATGGAAACATCCCCCAAACTAACTCTTTTCTTATAAGAATAACAGTGCTATCAGTTTAAATGTATAATTTATTTTTAACATCTCATATATATAAAATGACAGAAATGTAAAAAAAATAAATCAATAATACATCTGTGATTTAGATTTTGGTAGTTTGACTCCCACAAAAGGAATAGGATTATTTAAATAGAATTAATTAAAAAGATGTAACAAATATTGTATAACCTACCCTCTGAGCAGAACTCTCCCTGGTAGCCTGGTCTACAAACACATTTGGAGCCAATGCATGAGCCTCCATTATGACAAGGTCCCCGGCAGGCGCTGCTTGCATCCCCTCCTATTAACTGATTGTCAGCTGAAGATTCTGGCGGATGTGAGCTACCACTTCCTTCATTCACTTTGCTCTTGTCTCCTGGTAAACACAAATAGGCCTAATGAATATTATACCGTTGCAGCAAGCCTCGAATATAACATGACTAGTATATTGTCTACATATGATTAAATCCTAAAACTGTGATGAACATGTATGTTCCTTTCCAATCACATTCATGATTGATCATGAATTTTATGGACATTCTAAATAAAGTAATGTTCAAACATACATGAGCACTTGTGCATTGTCACTATTATTGACTAATAGTAATAACTAGGGGAACACCTGCACACTTAGCATGCCAACCCCATTGCAGCTTGTTGCGTTCATGACACCTCAGCCTTCGGGATGAGACTTTTGATTACAAATATTAGTAGTTAAACTGTATTATGTAAAATCCGTTCCAAAAGTCGTTAAAATTTCATAAACATCATTACTTAAATTTAAACAGCTGTTACTTTTTGACTAATTTAAATCTCCCGCCATATTATTTGTATGGCCAAAAATCATAATTTGAGCATATCCCTCAGGTAAAAATATGGAACAATGAAGACCTTATTGCATAATTACAACTAAGAGCAATATTTTTGTACAACTAATCGATAAAATTGATAAAGCAATAAATAAGGAGTTGCGTTAACAAAAAGCCGGCTTCATGTAATTTAAGAAAAAGAATTATCAAGCCTTTAATGATGTATTATGAGCTTTCGTCATATTCTAGAGTTTTATAATGTCAAAATAATGTTACTATCAATATATATATATTTATGTACGCTGGTGAAGAGTGCCATAAATTAGCACAAACTATAATTATTTGTAACCCTATTTTAATAGATTAACACAAAATTAAGACCCCAAAAAGCAAATTGGTAATTTCTAGACAGTTCACAAAACATCAACAAGTCTAAATTTAGTATTAATAAATTGAACAGGTAATGTAATTAGTATACGTGGTTTGGCTGGAAAAATAATGACAGATTTTCTGATACATCATTATTATTCTGTCAATAAAATTTTAATACAAATTACGCAGTCAAATCTAATTGTCAGTGCAATAAATTGGCATCATATTACTTTTGATCTAAAACAAAAGTAATATCATTATGGTCTAGCATTTAGTGTTTCTAGTACAATTTTCTGGACACCAAGGTTACCATTCACAAATATATTTATGTTATAAAGCATGTTTTGGGATAAATTGTAGATGTTTTAGGGTATATGCTAGAACTCTTACATTTATTTTAAATTTTTTGTGAATTTATTTATATATATATATATATACATATATATATATATATATATATATATATATATATATATATATATATATATATATATTACTGTAACACACTTTCAGTTATTTGTAAATTATGTGTTTTATAGGGTAATAGAATATTGTTTGAACTATACAAGTTTATAATTCCAGAAACTGGTATAAATTTGGACAACATGGCTATTTTGAAATTCTCAATTTATAAATAATTTATAGTTCCCCAGGTTTTCTCCTGTCCTATTTACTTTTTTTCACTAACAAAATTTACAAGTATATAAGTTTAAAAACATTTCATATTTATATCATAGCCTGGTTTATTGTGAATATAAGAATACCAAACACAAATGAAGGGTGTGAAAGCCAAAGAAGCTAGGGGCCAAAAATAAAAATGTTTAGGAACTGAAAAAAAACTGTTTTATTTTCTTAATATGGAACATGTTTGAATCTAGAAAAATATATTATATAAAACCCATTGCTTCTAAATTCTAGTTTAAATATCAAACCCATAATTCAATGGCTTAAAGCAAAAATTAAATAAAATGGATTTTTTTAATGAGCTAAGTCCACCATGATTTTTGAGCTAAAGAAGCTAACTCCCAATGTAAAAATACTAAGAAACATTCTGCCAGGAATAAATGAATACAATGTAATATTAGTAGTAAAAGCAATTATAATATACAAAATATATTAACAAAGATAAAATACTAAATTCATTGCATTTAAAATGTACATACATTTAAATGTATGTATGTACATTTTTGACCTCATTCAGTTAAGAGCGAGTTGTTAAACTGTCTACTTTCTTCTTTCAAGAATGGGATAACTTGACGAATATCAATTTCATTCAGCGACCTTAGGTTTCAGTAACGCAGAAAAACAGGATGATGTAACTTTTTTTAATATAAATACTGTACCTTTTTTTGAAAACTGGAATTTCTAACCAGAACTCTACTTCACTGGAAGTTTTTCAGTTTTTGTTATTCCTGGATTTTCTCTCTCAACGCATATCCACGCTTCCTTATAGATTCTAAGTTTTTTAGTGATGATTGTATCTTTGGAAACCTTTTTGAAGTCAAAAAATTTCCTAGCCATGTCTATTAATTTTTAAAGATTGGCCAACCAAATATTTGGGGTCAATAAGATAAAATATTCCAGTTAATACAAGAAAAATGCACAGGTATAAAGAATATCATCCTATTCTTTATTTGCCCACAGCAGTTGTCAGTCAATATTCGTAAGTGTTTTTATCAGTAAGTCTGCCTAGCCTGAATTTATTACTTCAAGTAAACATGACGCCATTTCATGTCCTCCTCTGGATTCTTCAAATTCATGTCACAAACATATTAAACTACTATTGAAGTTGCAAATATGGATTCCAAAAATTAAGATAGCTGTCTTAGATAGTTTATATCTGATTGAGTGAGCTTTGGGGGGTCCTTGTCACTTTCTGGTTTAATAAGAGTCATTACTATCCCTTCTCATAGCTTCTAAGCAGCCTCTGCCTTTCGTTGAAACTTTAAATTTTGTCTTGCTGTGTTAGCCAAAAGTTGATTTGAATAGTCTTTCATTGTTTAGATGATCACATTTCTAACAAGTATCACCTCAGGGTTTCCTAAATGCTAATTTTGGAAAATCGTTTAGGAAAATCTTCGATGAAATGCAAAAGATACTTTACTGTCCATTTTTTTTTTTTTTTTTTTTTTTTTTTGTAAACTAGCATTGAATGCAAGTAACTTTACGTACAGGCTTTACAGCAATTACAGCAATGGCTTCACAATGGGGTCTGATGACCGGCACTTAGCTCTCTTATAGCCCAGTCAATAAAGGTTTTAAGTCAGAAATAATTCCCTACAAGATGTATTTTTCACAGATGTTAGATCACTATTAGACATGCATTTTTACAAAAGTCCCCGGTTTTCCCCATTGAGCTTTCCCTCCCCCTACACCCCTTTTTATTTAATTTTGCAAGCATTTGAAAAACGCATATATCTCCCTAATTATTTGACGAAACGTATCAAACTTTTTTAAATTAAATTTGTCATTAAATCATTATTTATAAAATGTTCTTACACAGTTTTTTATTTAACTTATTTGTTATAAATTATCAAAGTCCAAATAAAAGGTTTTAAACCTAAAATTAAGAAGTTCTGTTCTAAAAGTTTGTACTATGCGTTCTTAAAAAAATTTCAGATAGATTTTGTAGACAATATTTTCAGCTTTAAAATAATGTGAATACAAATAAACTCAAGTCAATAATAACGAGCGTGAGCCGAAGTTTTAGCTGTTGGCGCGCGGTGAGGCAAAGTGAGGGACGGACGTCGTTAGCATGCAACAATCTCTTTCCTACTTCTAGTAACAATAATGTATACATTTAAAATATTTATATGACACTAATGTAAAGTAAGCAATAATACTAAAACATTCACCTTACTAACGATAAGAACATAGGCGCCGACTTAGAGAAACTGTTGGGGGGGCTACACTACCGGGGGGTCTGGGGGTATGGTATACCCCCCAGGGTAAGGTGGGGTCCGGGGGCCCTCCCCCGGAAATTTATTTGAAAATTTAGTTAATTTTAGTGAGTTTTAAGCCAATCTAGGTAATGCATTTGCTATGGCACATGTTTAGATTATTCAACAACAAGAATACCTAGTATTTCATAGGCCTAGGAGGGCCTAAATTCTTTATCTGAACCCATTTCAGTTTAGATTTGTTGGGCAACCGATGATAGCTGTAAATTAAAAATATTTTGAATGATTATAATCATATAAAATTTCTTATATCGGTTTTGCTCAAATTTTTAATACCATAAACAGTGGTTTTCTGTTATTTCTGTTAAGGGGTAAAAAAACAATTAAATGAAATTACACGCCTTTTAATTGACATTAGTGCTAAAACAATGCAAATGTTGTACGTCTTACTGCATTAGCTTTCACAAAGTCGTTCACAATCGGTCTTAGATCTAAGTTATCCAATACAGCTTGATGCGCATTCAGTACTGCAATATTATTCAACCTCTTCTGGCCCATTATCGATCGCAGATACGTTTTGAGCCGACGTAGTGCGCTGAACGATCTCTCAGCTGATGCAGTCGTCACAGGCACAACACGGAGGAGCTTCACGCATGTGTAAGCTTCTGGGAGAAGCTCTCGAATGGTCTTATCATCCACTAACATCTTTCTAACTTCTCTCATCGTGGTTAAGGGAATGTTCCTCTGCCTTGCGATGTCTCCTAGCATTGACAGATGAAGCTGCAGTCTGTCAGAGTCCAAGTCAGTTGCGAAAAACTCTTGTACTTTATCAATTTTTAAAGATTTTACACTACTTCCGTTGACAGCTCAGACACACTCTTTCTCAATCATGAGTACTTTGTTAAGTCCAGTAGATTCAAATCTTTCATTTACACAACCTTTCACCGTGTCAATCACTTCGAGGTATATTCTTCGGAAATATTCCATGGGACTTTTAAATTCGTGAGGTTTTGAGCTATTGATCTCTTCAAGCTTCTTTGGCACAAACCTCTGGCGAGGTAGTTTTGGCTCTTCAACGCCGTCAGGTTTTTTCTTTAAGCAGTCATCCCAGAACTTGTCAAACTCAGCACGCTTTTCTTCTAGAATTTCAAGTAGGCACTCTAACTTAGATTCAACCTCTGTGGCAACAATCCTGGGACATTGAATAGTTGTGTTTACTTCCTCCACAGGGTCCATCACTTGGCAAAATAGTGAGACGAAGAAAAATGTTTTGAAGTGCAGCATATTGTCCAAAAAACCAGAGCATTTTGAAGCAGCATCTGAATTTTCTTCTTTGGAAAACTTTTCCAAAAAAAATCAAAATTTGTTCGTAGTGGTTTATTATTCGGCGAATGCTGCTTGATCTCATAGTCCACCTCGTCGGACAAAGTGGTCGTAGATTTGTTGCAACTGTGTTTTCATTATCATTCACGTTTTTAAATATGTGAAGTCTTTTTGGTGACGCTCGAATCATGGTAATTAGATCTTTGGTTCATTATGTTCAGGTTCATTATGTCCCTCATGACACTCAGGTGTCGCAAACTATCTTGTACAGCTAAGTTCAGCGAATGTGCTGTACAGTGTACAAAAGTTGCGAGAGGCTGAACATCTGTAATTAACTTTTGTAGCCCATTAAACTCGCCACTCATGTTTGATGCCCCATCAAAGCACTGACCACGTAACTTCTCGAAGGATAGCCCAAGTCGCAGAAGAACGTCTTTAACTATTTCAAAAAGAGTTACAGCTTTTGTGTTTGTTGTTTACTATAGACCTATAAAATCCTCACAAACATCAAGATCAGTACCCACAGTACGAATACAAATTGATTCGTACTGTAATTTAAATGTAAGTTTAAATTAAATTATTTTATTTTCGTTGGGGGGGCTGAGCCCCTACGACGGCACCATTGGGGGGGCTCGAGCCCCGCGAGCCCCTAGGAGTCGGCGCCTATGGATAAGAAACAAGTATTTTAATGTACGCCTATTATAATAAACAACGTCTCATATTTATTTGCTACTGTAAAGTTGTGATTTATTGATTCTAAATTGTCAGTTTTGGTTCGGGGGGAATTCCCAATTCTTTGAAGGGCTTTCCATTATTCACCACCTATGGACCCGCCGTGCCCCGGAATGACCTTCCGGTAGCTGTCTTACACTTTTGATTATTTTTTAAAACGAGCATTTAAAAAGCATAATACAGTGTCACGGACCACCCACCCACCACTATAATGTTAAACAATCAAAGAAATTAAATTGGTTTAACCAATATCATACACATTTAGTAAAAACTCATTCTGCATTCTCTACTTTAAAAAATACATAGGTATTTTACTTTGGAAATATACATGTTATGTTATGTTAAACGATATCATCGTCCAATGCCTACTATACCCTCCTGTGGTATGTTCAAACACGACAACCCGTTGCAATGCTGATACATGGCAGAACAGTTTAATCCTGATTTTCTATAACTACAGTATCTCCCACAGTCTTGCAAGAACAGGACACTAAGGAAAGAAGATCTTCAGCATAAAATATCTCGGTAGAAGGTATAGGTGTCAATACTTTCTTCTTTGGGTTATTTCTTTCCAACAGGTCATAATACTCGTATCTTCAGCCCCAGTTAGTTGGATTCAGTTTGTTTCCAAACCACTACTGTAGTCTACTTGTAAATAAACCCTTAACAAATGTTGATGGCACGTCTCATAGGTAAGTGGTAGTTGATAAATCTAATTTTGGACTTTAAAGTAGATTTCAATGTTAGTTTTGAAAAATTGAAGTAACGTGCTTCGTTTAAGTTTGAATAATTATCTAGCCCGTACATAATGAGAACAAATCTTTCTCCATGTGCTAATAGATTATCTATGGTTATTTCCTTTCTTAGAAACACTTATGCTGCATGTTTAGCTGTTGCGTTTCGTGTTATGGCTTCTACAATTTTTATCTTATAAACATCATACAAGGCTGGTGTGGTATCACATCCTGTGATAACATGGACAAATTAAAGAAGATGTCGAATGGATTTGTGCTGCATAATACACTTTTCTATGCTGTACCAAGTCCTGGACGAGGCTTTTCCACCTACATCTTTACAACAAAAATTGAGTTTTCTTCAGGTGCTAGACTCACAAGAAGTACGAGCAGATCGGTATCTGAGCCAACAACAATTACTCTAGAGAAACTATGGATCTGTGCTAAACTGGTTTTGAGTATCTGCATCACTGGCAGCAGAGACAGTTTTAAGACCCGATTTTCAGCACTGCGATTAATCTTTTTTTGCTTTTCTTGTTGGATAAGGAAGCTTCCGTCTTTGTAATTTTACCCGCATTTCACCAAAAGAGATCTAAATCCCACTAGAGAGCGGCTTTTGTAACCCTCGATAAATACTATGTACCTTTTTCACTCCATCGCTGAACTTATTACAATCACTTTAAGCCTAAACACTAAACTAATTACAACTAATAACAAATTGACTAATAAACAACACATACAGTGTGCTATATGTAGATGATGCGCTGATTTTTTATTGTTAGGGAAGGAAGTTAAGGTACGATGTTACGAACCTGCCACACACTACCTTAACATGTCAAAATCTGTTACGGTTCGGCGCTCGGCTCGGTAGTGTGTGGCAGGCTTTAGAGTTTGTAAATACGCCGCCCGTCCCTCACTTTGCCGCAACGCGCGCCACTGCTAAACTTCGACCCACGGTCGTTATTATTGACTTAAGTTTATTTGTATTCACATTATTTTACAGCTGAAAACATAGTCTACAAAATCTATCTTAAAGTTTTTTTGTTAGACCGCATAGTAGAGTTTTAGAACAGAACTTCTAAATTTTAGCTGTAATACTTTTCATTTGGACTTTGATAATTTATAACAAAAAACATATAGATTAAATAAATAATTGTTTGAGAACTGTTTTTTCTTTTTTTTTAGAAAATGTAATGAGAAATTTTATTTTAAAAAGTTTGATACGTTTCGTCAAATAATTAGGGAGATATTTGCGTTTTTTCAAAATGCTTGCAAAGTTCTATAAAAAGGGGGTGTGGGAAAAGATGAAGGGGGAAAACCGGATACATTTGTAAAAACACACGTCTAATAGTGTTCTAACATCTGTGAAAAATTCATCTTGTAGGGAATTATTTACTCGTTTGCAAAAAAATGGACAGTTAAGTATCTTTTGCATTTCATCAAATTAATACATGTTTAAACGACTTGTTAGCGTTTTAAAACAAATGTATTTTTTCTTACCATTGGATTTTTGAAGGTTGCAATTTGAGTGGAGACTGCCATCCTCACACAGGCAAAGGTTTGGCTTCACACACCGACCCTGTCCACACTTCCTTATACAGATAGCTGTAATAAATTAAATCAATTTTAATCAGCTGTAAATTATTACGAATTCTATCAATATTATGAAGATTTTTTAATTATTTATAATAGTTTATGAGACTGCTGGCCTACAAAATATTGCTTACAAGTTCAATAATTGTTTCTTCATAAGCATAATACTTGTTAGAAATACAAAACAAGTCAAATTCACTTAACGTAAATTTAAATACAAAACGTAAAAATATTGTAATATTTGATTTCGGTAAACCACATGTTTTATAATCTTTAGATCATTCTCAAAGAAATATTGTTCATTACTTGTGAATCCCTGGTCTGATGATGGTAAACGTGATTTACTGAAATTTATCACTATAACATGTTAAGTGTTGTAATTATATTGTAACTCAATTGCGTTTGTTTTTTAAATAATAATATTTGTGTTGTGATAGTTGTAACGTCAACTAGACTTATTTTTAGATGACAATATATAGTAGGCCTACAGACCAGGCCGTAGTGCTGGGCGTCTAGGTTGGGCATTCGCAACATTGATTTCCCTCTCCAGCGACAGTTGTACATTCATTTATGAATCAACATATCGATGGAACAAACTCAGCTGGTTTTTTTCTTCTAAACATATGTTTTTATTGTTTATGGTTTTACATTTTTCTTGTGACACGTAACGAAATAACCTGTTGTAAAATTACAATATAAAAGAAGCAATATTATTTTAATTATTTTTCCAATTATTATTTGTTGAAATTAAAGTATTGCAATAACATAAAACAGCCATTTAATCTCAATTTTCCAATATCAACTAACTAAATGATGAATTTAAAAAAATATGTTCAATGATTAAATAAAGCGTAATATAATTTACAAAATTCATTTAGTTAACTATGACTACATATCCACACAATAAATTGATGGTACAGACCAGGTCATAGTGTTAGGCGTGTAGGAGAGGTATAGTGCAAGCAATATAGTGAACATCCCCCACCATATTTCTCCTTCGTCTATTGTATACAGTATGTTCAAAATCTATTTACTAAAGTTAGATTTCTTCATATTATAAATTTTATAAACAGCATACTATATTATAAACATAGCAGCCAACCTAAACATATCTAAGGCTAGATTTTGAACAGACTGTACACAATTTACGTAGAAGTATGGTGGAGAATATTCACTATCTCACTTGTACTACATTTTCTACACGCCTACCACTATGGCCCGGCCTGTGCCATCAATTTGTGATAAGCATATTTTAACATAAATTGACAAAGAAAGAGCCGTAACCCGGCCGACATGTGACAAAAATTAAGTGTTTGAATACAAATTTAAAAAAAAACTTTTTTTAAGTTTAAGCATTTACACTTAAATTAAGTTTTAGCATTTACTGTTTAAGTGTTTACACTCCTTTTTTTTAACTATAATTTGGATATTGCAAAAGCACATTTGGATATGTGTAACAGCACATTTCTTCAAGAGCCTATCTATCGTCGGTTTTCACAAGTTGGGAAATATTTATAGAGGCATATATATTAGCCTGTGGCACTTAAAGGATTAATTTAGAGACTAACGCAGACAATTTCCCAAATATTGGAAACTCTGTAGCTATCTGTAATCAATATTTACATATTATAAATAAACTACTGATTGGAATGAGTATCATTCTATGTACAACAACATACCTGATACTTTAATATTACTGTATGGTAAATGAAATATAATATAAAATATGTATATTCATGTATAACAACACAATTTATTGCATTGTTTTTTGCGTTTGTTGGAATGTTCAGGCGATTGTAAACTCCATTTTGCTGATTCTATTTCAATAAATAAGACAACCAGTTTCATATTCTGAAATGTTTACAATAAGAACAATTTGCAAAACTGTTCCACTCCATTGCGAAATCGCATGGATCAGTCGTACTCAGCTAGATCCCAGTGGTATGCAAAGAACTGCGACAAAACCATAGTTCTATCCAGTTCGATCCCAATCAGAGTCGTAACACATTTTGAAAGGGGTCAGCTGATAACAACCGGCTGTTCATTTGTCATTGGGCTATTAATTAATGACACTTTCTAAGGAATAGTTGCCTTAGTTTGTAACAATGACTACATTCGCTCATCTACACTCATTCGAAATGCATATTCGCCCATATCTTGACGATCGGCGTCTTAGGGATAAATGAACTCTTGAAAATTGCTAAAATTACCAACAGTTGATAAAAAATCTCAGAATTACCCTGATAAACTTAAAAAAAGCCCTCTGACAAAATTTACCCTAAAATTGACTTCGATGCATACTATTTTCGAGTTCGACCGACCCAAAAAAACACCTTGGTACAATTTAGGAGGTCTTAAAAAACAAAGACCACACAATAAGAATGGAGTCCCTATTCCTACATAAAACTAACGTTACGGCAGTTGAAGGTAGTACCGCCATATTGAATCGGGCAACTTGCTCAGTTTGGTCTTCAGGCGAGTGAAACTATTTATAGTAGTGGGTGTGTTTCAATATAACTGCTATTTGATACAATTACAAAAGTGAAAATTATGAAATTTCATAGAGTGATAGAAAATTGCCGTGTGGTTATGTTCCTAACAATACTTAATTACTATTTACTTCTATTTAATTATGTTAATATAAAAAGATAAGTTTAGCTCAAGCAAGACATTTTGAGTGTGCCTATATTTTTGTTTGCTCAGGTACGTTCAATCTGTGGAAAAATTGTAGGTACATAGTTTAATGTATTTCAATATTTAAACAAAATTACAAGTAAACTCGTTTAATTAATCATAATCGAAGGTATAAGAAAAGTCGCACCACCTATAGTAAAAGTCCCGCGGCCGGCCGCACAGCAGAGGACATACGGGACATCACAGAGAGGATTTACTCAGCGTACAAAACTAAAAGAATAATCATTATTTATTGTATAATCAATTATATTCGTAAATCAATATAAATGGCACGTTTGTACATGTTAAAATTTACTCAAAATAAATCTTTAGATTTGAAACTGTTTAAGTTGTAGTCTGTTCTCAAAATTGTTGTACACCTGCTCTGATATAACCGTGTTACGATCCACCGCAAGTGGTTGTTGTATACCTGCTCTGATATAACCGTGTTACGATCCACCGCAAGTGGTTGTTGTATACCTGCTCTGATATAACCGTGTTACAATCCACCGCAAGTGGTTGTTGTATACCTGCTCTGATATAACCATGTTACGATCCACCGCAAGCGGTTGTTGTATACATGCTCTGATATAACCGTGTTACGATCCACCGCAAGTGGTTGTTGTATACCTGCTCTGATATAACCGTGTTACGATCCACCGCAAGTGTTTGTATACCTGCTCTGATATAACCGTGTTACGATCCACCGTAAGTGGTTGTTGTATACCTGCTCTGATATAACCGTGTTACGATCCACCGCAAGTGGTTGTTGTATACCTGCTCTGATATAACCGTGTTACGATCCACCGCAAGTGGTTGTTGTATACCTGCTCTTATATAACCGTGTTACGATCCACCGCAAGTGGTTGTTGTATACATGCTCTGATATAACCGTGTTACGATCCACCGCAAGTGGTTGTTGTATACATGCTCTGATATAACCATGTTACGATCTACCGCAAATGGTTGTTGTATACATGCTCTGATATAACCATGTTACGATCCACCGCAAGTGGTTGTTGTAACTTATACATGCTCTGATATAACCATGTTACGATCCACCGCAAGTGGTTGTTGTATACATGCTCTGATATAACCATGTTACGATCCACCGCAAGTGGTTGTTGTATACATGCTCTGATATAACCATGTTACGATCCACCGCAAGTGGTTGTTGTATACATGCTCTGATATAACCATGTTACGATCCACCGCAAGTGGTTGTTGTATACATGCTCTGATATAACCATGTTACGATCCACCGCAAGTGGTTGTTATATACATGCTCTGATATAACCATATTACGATCCACCGCAAGTGGTTGTTGTATACATGCTCTGATATAACCCTGTTACGATCGACCGAAAGTGGTTGTTGTATACATGCTCTGATATAACCCTGTTACGATCGACCGCAAGTGGTTGTTGTATACATGCTCTGATATAACCGTGTTACGATCCACCGCAAGTGGTTGTTGTATACATGCTCTGATATAACCGTGTTACGATCCACCGCAAGTGGTTGTTGTATACATGCTCTGATATAACCGTGTTACGATCAACCGCAAGTGGTTGTTGTATACATGCTCTGATATAACCGTGTTACGATCCACCGCAAGTGGTTGTTGTATACATGCTCTGATATAACCGTGTTACGATCCACCGCAAGTGGTTGTTGTATACATGCTCTGATATAACCATGTTACGATCCACCACAAGTGGTTGTGTATACATGCTCTGATATAACCGTGTTACGATCCACCACAAGTGGTTGTTGTATACATGCTCTGATATAACCGTGTTACGATCCACCGCAAGTGGTTGTTGTATACATGCTCTGATATAACCATGTTACGATCCACCGCAAGTGGTTGTTGTATACATGCTCTGATATAACCCTGTTACGATCCACCGCAAGTGGTTGTTGTATACATGCTCTGATATAACCGTGTTACGATCCACCGCAAGCGGTTGTTGTATACATGCTCTGATATAACCGTGTTACGATCCACCGCAAGTGGTTGTTGTATACCTGCTCTGATATAACCGTGTTACGATCCACCGCAAGTGGTTGTTGTATACATGTTCTGATATAACCGTGTTACGATCCACCGCAAGTGGTTGTTGTATACATGTTCTGATATAACCGTGTTACGATCCACCGCAAGTGGTTGTTGTATACATGCTCTGATATAACCGTGTTATGATCCACCACAAGTGGTTTGTGTACATCTCGTACCTACAACAACTATCCAACAACTATCCAACCATCTTCAACCTAGGATCTCAGCACCAAGTGTTTTCAATATCTTACAAATAATACAGACACAAATTATTTCGCGATATTACTCAGTTAATTTGCATATAAAATATTTTGGTATCTTTATGATCGTTGTCAACCTACAAGAAATGGTATCTCATAGGTCTAACCATTTTAATTTCACTTCTTTACATGTTAGCGATTAAGTACATTTGCTTTGAATGTACCAGACGTGCATATCACACACCACAAGTCCATCACACATTACAAACCAATCACACACTAAAAGCCCATTACACACCACAAGCCCATCACACGCCACAAAATATCACACACCAAGCCCATCACACACCACAACCTATCACAGATACCAAGCTCATCACTCGCCACAAGCCTATCACACACACCAAGCTCATCACTCGCCACAAGCCCATCACACACCACAAGTCCATCACACGCCACAAGCTATCACACAACCAAGCCCATCACTCGCTACAAGCCTATTGCACACACCAAATCCCATCACTCACCACAAGCCCATCACTCACCTCAAGCCCATCACACACCACAAGCTCATCACACGCCACAAGCTATCACATATACCAAGCCCATCACTCGCCACAACCCATCACACACACCCAAGCCCATCACTCGCCACAAGCTCATCACACATTACAAGCCATCGCAAACCATAAGCCCATCGCACATCACTCGCCACAAGCCCATCACACGCCACAAGCTATCACACACATCAAAGCCATCACTCGCCACAAGCCCATCGCACATTACAAGCCCATCGCAAACCATAAGCCCATCACACATCACACGCTTATTACATATCACACGCCCATCACACACCACAAGCCCATCACAAATTACAAGCCCATAACACGCTACAAGCTCATCACTCTCCACAAGCCCATTACTTTTCAACTCGGTATTACTTACGTATTATACAGAGGCCAGTCGCTGGCTTCATGGACCATCCTGGACAGCAGTAGTTTCTGTGTCTACTTCTGCATACATTAGGTCTGTAAAAATATAAATATAATATTATTAATTTTATTGCACTTGTCATAAGTTAGATTAGGTCAAGTTAAGGCGTAAATAAATAATTATTTAGTCAATATCTGGTACTAAAGTAGGGACATTTCAAGTGTTAGACTAAAAAAATAAAATCAGTATAGTAGGCCCTAATAATCTACATAATATTATTAAATTTAATAAAAACCTTCATCGACTTGTTTTATTTTATTCATATGATAACATACTTGAAAAATACACGAAACAGAAAGTGAATTTATAAATAAATAGTAAAATTTTCAGTTAAAATGTCCTACGTACAATTAAGATATTTACAAGAGACGTCAAGTGTTTGCACGTAGACCATAGCAGTGTTAGTACCACTTTGAACAGGACATCCAAGCCGCCATGGTCCCTTCAGATCTAATTGCGATAAGAACGAGATATCTGATAGTAAAGTCCTACAAAATTAAAAACTTTTAGCACTGTCTAGTGTTTATGATCGATGATAACGTTTGTTTAAATAAATGTGAGTTTTGTCGGCGCACAAATTATGTGTAACCGAGTTTGATGGTTGTTTACTAAGAAAATAAGAGGCCTGTGCATTAATCCAATCATACCATTGTTTTCCTCGTTTGATTTTAAGTTTTCAAGAAAAATGTTCTTATAAATTTCTTGAAAAACAACGTTTCCTTCAACGATCAATTTAAAATCTTTATTTACTTACGGAAACAAAAGTAATGTATAGTAACTATACATGTCATAAGGATACAACGTGTCCAAGTAACTGTACATGTCATAGGGATACAACGTACCCAAGGAACTGTGCACGTCATAGGGATAAAACGTGTACATGTAACTGTACATGTCATAAGGATACAACGTGTCCAAGTAACTGTACATGTCATAGGGATACAACGTACCCAAGGAACTGTGCACGTCATAAGGATACAACGTGCCCAAGTAACTGTACATGTCATAAGAATACAACGTGTCCAAGTAACTGTACATGTCATAGGGATACAACGTACCCAAGGAACTGTGCACGTCATAGGGATACAACGTGTACAAGTAACTGTACATGTCATTAGGATACAACGTGTCCAAGTAACTGTACATGTCATAGGGATACAACGTACCCAAGGAACTGTGCACGTCATAAGGATACAACGTGCCCAAGTAACTGTACATGTCATAAGAATACAACGTGTGCAAGTAACTGTACATGTCATAGGGATACAACGTACCCAAGGAACTGTGCACGTCATAAGGATACAACGTGTACACGTAACTGTACATGTCATAGGGATACAACGTACCCAAGGAACTGTGCAAGTCATAGGAATACAACGTGTACAAGTGTACATGTCATAAGGATACAACGTGTCAAAGTAACTGTGCACGTCATAAGGATACAACGTGTACAAGTAACTGTACATGTCATAAGGATACAACGTGTCCAAGTAACTGTACATGTCATAGGGATACAACGTACCCAAGGAACTGTGCACGTCATAAGGATACAACGTGCCCAAGTAACTGTACATGTCATAAGAATACAACGTGTCCAAGTAACTTTATATCTCATAAGTATACAACGTGTCCAAGTAACTGTACATGTTATAAAGATACAACGTGTCCAAGTAACTGTACATGACATAGGGATACAACGTACCCAAGGAACTGTGCACGTCATAAGGATACAACGTGCCAAAGTAAATGTACATGTCATAAGGATACAACGTGTCCAAGTAACTTTACATCTCATAAGTATACAACGTGTCCAAGTAACTGTGCACGTCATAAGAATACAACGTGTCCAAGTAACTGTACACGTCATAAGCATACAACGTGCCCAAGTAACTGTAGGCCTACATGTCATAAGGATACAACGTGTCCAAGTAACTGTACATGTCATAGGGATACAACGTACTCAAGGAACTGTGCACGTCATAGGGATACAACGTGTACAAGTAACTGTACATGTCATAAGGATACAACGTGTCCAAGTAACTGTGCACGTCATAAGGATACAACGTGTACACGTAACTGTACATGTCATAGGGATACAACATACCCAAGGAACTGTGCAAGTCATAGGAATACAACGTGTACAAGTGTACATGTCATAAGGATACAACGTGTCCAAGTACCTGTGCACGTCATAAGGATACAACGTGTACAAGTAACTGTACATGTCATAAGGATACAACGTGTCCAAGTAACTGTGCACGTCATAAGAATACAACGTGTCCAAGTAACTGTACACGTCATAAGCATACAACGTGCCCAAGTAGCTGTAGGCCTACATGTCATAGGGATACAACGTACCCAAGGAACTGTGCACGTCATAAGGATACAACGTGTACAAGTAACTGTACATGTCATAAGGATACAACGTGTCCAAGTAACTGTACATGTCATAGGGATACAACGTACCCAAGGAACTGTGCAAATCATAGGAATACAACGTGTACAAGTGTACATGTCATAAGGATACAACGTGTCCAAGTAACTGTGCACGTCATAAGGATACAACGTGTACAAGTAACTGTACATATCATAAGGATACAACGTGTCCAAGTAACCGTACATGTCATAGGGATACAACGTACCCAAGGAACTGTGCACGTCATAAGGATACAACGTGCCCAAGTAACTGTACATGTCATAAGAATACAACGTGTCCAAGTACCTTTATATCTCATAAGTATACAACGTGTCCAAGTAACTGTACATGTTATAAGGATACAACGTGTCCAGTAACTGTACATGACATAGGGATACAACGTACCCAAGGAACTGTGCACGTCATAAGGATACAACGTGCCCAAGTAAATGTACATGTCATAAGGATACAACGTGTCCAAGTAACTTTACATCTCATAAGTATACAACGTGTCCAAGTAACTGTGCACGTCATAAGAATACAACGTGTCCAAGTAACTAGTTTTTTAATTAGCATAATACGTGTTGGTACATAAACAGTACAAGTAAACGTCACACAACACAAATTTATTACAATATAAGCACAAAATGCACAAATATACTACAATACAAGCACAAAATGCACAAATATTATGGTGATCGATATTTGTGCATTCTTTTGTGAATCCCTCTGGTCTGAGGAAGGTGAGCGTGGTTCACCGAAATCGATCACCATAATATTTGTGCATTTTGTGCTTGTATTGTAGTATATTTGTGCATTTTGTGCTTATATTGTAATAAATTTGTGTTGTGTGACGTTTACTTGTACTGTCCAAGTAACTGTACACGTCATAAGCATACAACGTGCCCAAGTAACTGTAGGCCTACATGTCATAAGGATACAACGTGTCCAAGTAACTGTACATGTCATAGGGATACAACGTACCCAAGGAACTGTGCACGTCATAGGGATACAACGTGTACAAGTAACTGTACATGTCATAAGGATACAACGTGTCCAAGTAACTGTACATGTCATAGGGATACAACGTACCCAAGGAACTGTGCACGTCATAAGGATACAACGTGTACAAGTAACTGTACATGTCATAAGGATACAACGTGTCCAAGTAACTGTGAACGTCATAAGAATACAACGTGTGTCCAAGTAACTGTACACTCATAAGGATATAACGTGCCCAAGTAACTTTACATCTCATAAGAATACAACGTGTCCAAGTAACTGTACACGTCATAAGGATACAACGTGCCCAAATAACTTTACATCTCATAAGAATACAACGTGTCCAAGTAACGTTACATCTCATAAGTATACAACGTGTCCAAGTAACTGTGCACGTCATAAGAATACAACGTGTCCAAGTAACTGTGCACGTCATAAGAATACAACGTGCCCAAGTAACTGTAGGCCTACATGTCATAAGGATACAACGTGTCCAAGTAACTTTACATCTCATAAGTATACAACGTGCCCAAGTAACTGTGCACGTCATAAGAATACAACTTGTCCAAGTAACTGTACACGTCATAAGGATACAACGTGCCCAAGTAACTGTGCACGTCATAAGAATACAACGTGTGTCCAAGTAACTGTACACTCATAAGGATATAACGTGCCCAAGTAACTTTACATCTCATAAGAATACAACGTGTCCAAGTAACTGTACACGTCATAAGGATACAACGTGCCCAAATAACTTTACATCTCATAAGAATACGTGTCCAAGTAACTGTACACGTCATAAGAATACAACCAAGTAACTGTACATGTCATAAGGATACAACGTGTCCAAGTAACGTTACATCTCATAAGTATACAACGTGTCCAAGTAACTGTGCACGTCATAAGAATACAACGTGCCCAAGTAACTGTAGGCCTACATGTCATAAGGATACCACGTGTCCAAGTAACTGTACATGTCATAAGGATACAACTTGTCCAAGTAACTGTACATGTCATAGGGATACAACGTGCCCAAGGAACTGTGCACGACATAAGGATACAACGTGCCCAAGTAAATGTACATGTCATAAGGATACAACGTGTCCAAGAGTAACTTTACACGTCATAAGTATACAACGTGTCCAAGTAACTGTACACGTCATAAGGATACAACATGCCCAAGTAACTGTACACGTCATTAGGATACAACGTGCCCAAGTAACTGTACATGTCATAAGGATACAACGTGCCCAAGTAACTGTACATGTCATAAGGATACAACGTGCCCAAGTAACTGTGCATGTCATAAGGATACAACGTGTACAAGTAATTCATTTTACGACCTAAGACATAAGACATTTTACGACATAAGACAAGAAACGTCGTTTCAGGAAATTTATGAGAACTTTTTTTCTTGGAAACGTAAAATTCTTAAATAAAAAAAAAAACTGTCAACCATGTACTAAGATATAAATGTGATACATTAATGGGTTTTTAGTAATAAAAGTATAAATGTTATCCTCACAGTGACAACTAGTTGGAATTCCGGTACTTTTTTGTTTCATCTAGGATAACAATTAATAAAAGGTATAGTACAGTTAAAACATTCATATTTCATAACTTACAATTAAACAAAGTAAACAAATGGTTTAATTGGATTGCCCATAGTCCGCTTAGTTTCTTAGTATTGTTAAACTCGGATCACGTAATTTCTGATGCAAGACAGTAGTATTGCATTTTTTGGCAAGTAAACATTTGATTATAATTATTTAGTTATTAAACACTTTCAAACATGTCTTCGCCAGTGTTGACTTTGATTATATTACTGTATTCCAAATACGCAACATTATAGATATACAATTTGTACAGAAAAAATGAACGTCAACAATACAAATATAGCACTACATAAGTACAAAATGTACAAAAATATTATAGTGATAAATTTCGGTACACCAGGTTTATCATCCTCAAACCAGAGGGATTTACAAAGGAATCGGGAGGGTAACAAGTGAATTCCCCTGGTCCGTTCATCGTAAATGTGGTTCATCGAAGTTGATCGCCCACTATGTGTACATTTTGAGGTTATATTGTACGGTAATTAATTTCTGCTGTTTTGCATTCACTTGTTTTGTAGGCCTACCTCTACCAACACGATCTAATGTTAGCAATACTTAACAAGTTACTTTCAAATATACAAGCAGAGAATTTTAAATTAAATGTAGCATTTAGCAGTGAGAGTTAAAAATTACAACAAAAAATAAGTACAAATAATTAAGTCGGTTCTGTAGTTTACATGTAGACACAATTGCAGCTTTAATAGGCGTTTTAACCGATTTTGTATGACACTTGACGATTTATCAACGCCTTCTTCTTAACGAACTCGCGTCATAACACATATATCTGTGTTGCGTTTTCATTTTGCAGGCGTTTCAGAATACTGTGTAGGCCTACTTAGTACCATCGATGGTTGTACCATTGAATATGTACGTTATAATAAATAAATTATTATATCATTGATCATGTGCGTTAGAATGTTACTTTGTCTAATGTGCATAAATAAAATAAACGTGAAAATGTTTCTTCAATATTTAGTATTTGTTGGACAGGTAAATAAATATAGTGTATGTACTGGGTGCTGCCACAGATAAAAACAGGTGTCGCATCCAATAGTGCGCTACATGTGTGTCGAGTATGTCATGCGATGGCAGGTCCACAACCTTGTCAGTCCCTCTCTTAGTAATAATAAACGTAGTAATTATTACTAGAGATGTATAAACATGTGCATTCATTGTAATCTCCATATAACGGCCACTGAGGCGTTCGCTGTGGCCATAAGCAAGCGACCTTAGCTTCTCTTCACTCTGTGGTGTTGCACAAACACTCAGTGAAGAAATACCGAACGGTCGAGTAAAACATAAGTCAGTCAGTATTGCTAAAGAACTTTGATTAGTAGCTTAAAACAAATTAAAAACAAATATATTTAACAAGACAACATAAGACTTTAACTTCAGCAATAAGAATATAGTAATATCCGATATCAATCGCAGTGAAGGCTAACGGTTCGGGAACAATTGGGAAAGTCTTACAAACGTGTCGGAAACGGCTCTGTTCTAATGACACAGAGAAGGGGTCAGTTCACACGGGCAGCACGTGTGACCTGTGACTTCGTGACTGAACAATTCCGAGGCGGAACATGTTTATTTCTTTGTCTAGAGAAACAAGAATATCAGTAGATTTTACTTTACAATTGAGTAAAGGTAAAGAAAAGTGTGTAAAATAAATTCATGGTGCATATAGGCCACGTTATTGCGGAATGAGACTCTACGAATGCGAATTGCGAGTCTGCAGAGGCTGTCGGCCATCTTGGTTTTAATCCCACAAGAATAATGTTATTTTCGAACCGGACATACGATCACGCGTATCCAAATTAAACAGTTATTTTTAAATGCACTTTATTCCAAACAATTGCAATTGATCAAGAATGAAATTGCGCGTTGGAATTGCTTTGCGAATTCCTAATTAGTTTTATAAAAGAAAAATAATGAATTAGAAGTTTTTATTTTCACATATATTTTTTTTAACTAGGCGTATGTAATTAAAATACCAAAAACAAACCTAATTCACAATATGATAACGTTTAAAATTATACATCAAACACAATTTTTTGTTAATAAATAACGAAAAAATATAGTTTCGCAAATTACATTGTTCTTATGGGTACAAAAACAACATAACCGACAGACTCTGCAAAATGTTAAAACAATATAAGTATTCAAAATACTGAATTTCAGAATCTAAATAATTATTCTCTAGCTTTGTTAAAAGGCTACTATGACCATTACAGTAGGTACCACAGAGAACAGAATAAGCTAGATACACTACAACCAAGATTCACTCTGTAAGGGCCATCAGTGATATCACACAGGTTCTCGGATACTACCACGTACCTGAAGTAGTACACAATTGATCCTTTTATCGCCCTACAAGTACACAGTTCCTTGGGTACTACCACGTCCATAAAGTAGTTCACCGTTGATCCTTTTATCACCATACACGTACAAAGTTTCTTGGGACTACCACGTCCATGAAGTAGTACACCGTTGGTCCTTTTATCACCCTACACGTACAGAGTTTCTTGGACACTACCACGTCCATGACGAAGTACACCGTTGATACTTTTATCGCCCTACACGTACACAGTTTCTCGGGTACTACCACGTACATGAAGTACTACACCGTTGGTCCTTTTATCGCCCTACACGTACAAAGTTTCTTGGGACTACCACGTCCATGAAGTAGTACACCGTTGGTCCTTTTATCGCCCTACACGTACACAGTTTCTCGGGTACTACCACGTACATGAAGTACTACACCGTTAATCCTTTTATCACTCTACACGTACACAGTTTCTTGGGTACTACCACGTCCATGAAGTAGTACACCGTTGATCCTTTTATGATACAATTATTGTTATTTCCATTCATTTTTACAAATATAAAAACAATAATACGGCTCGGAAAAACTGACCACACTTACAAGTATTTGTGACCAGTACAAAATGATTTACAAAATACTAAAAAAACACAAAATATAACTTAATAAAAACATATTATAAACATGGAACATGAGTCCAGCTTCTACATTATAAAAATAAAACTCTCTGTGGCGCATGAAACACTTAAAAGTTATCTTAAATTCATCTTACACTATATTTATTGCTACTTAACTTAAAATTTCTTATATAACATACATTACAGGACTAAAATAACAAGAAACCATATTAATTGCAAGAAGTGTCAGTATTTATATTAAACAAAAATCCAAATAGTCTAGATCTTGTTTCGTAAATAGCCAATTCTTCAAATTCATAGAAAAAAAATTTCAAATTTGTACTACTTTTTGTGTCATGTGGTAATTGATTAAAATATTTAGGTCCAATATAATGAAAAGAAGGTTTCTTCTTCTTCTTAGCCTATTTAGCAAATTAACATTCATTCATGGTACAACAGACTTCGCTTTACTTAACTTAGAATGTATAATAGGAGTCTTACATGAATCAATACATGATGTTAATATCTCACTAAACTTATTGTAACATAAATTAAGGTCATTCAGTACATAACATTGCGTCCAATCAACTTTCTTCAGCCTCTCTCTAAGCTTATTATAATTTATAGTAAACTGATCTTTGGAAGTGAAATCTTTTGAATCAGAGATTTTAGTTTTGAATTTATTCCTACTAAAACAATTTAATCCCAATATACAATTATCAGTAAGCCCTATATCGAACACAGATGATTTAAAACATTTTAAATTATTATTTTTATTAAACATTTGATCTATCAAAGATTTGGACACATTAGTTATTCTAGTTGGACTGTTAATAATTGAAACAAAACTATGGCTACTTAATACATTCATGTAATTTTGAGTAATTAAATTATTTTCTAAAATCACCCTATTATCACCCTACATGTACTCAGTTTCTCGGGTACTGCCACGTACCTGATATATTACACCGTTGATCCTTTTATCGCCCTACACGTACACAGTTTCTCGGGTACTACCACGTACTCAGGTACGTACATGGTTGATCCTTTTATCGCCCTACACGTACACAGTTTCTCGAGGACTACCACGTCCTTGAAGTAATACATAGTTGATCCTTTTATCGCCCTACCCGTACACAGTTTCTTGGGTACTACCACGTCCATGAAGTAGTACACCAGTGATCCTTTTATCGCCCTACACGTACACAGTTTCTCGGGTACTACCACGTACCTGGTATATTACACCGTTGATCCTTTTATCACCCTACTCGTAAACAGTTTCTCGGGTACTGCCACGTACCTGATTATAACACCGTTGATCTTTTTATCGCCCTACACGTACACAGTTTCTCGGGGACTACCACGTCCTTGAAGTAGTACACCGTTGATCCTTTTATCGCCCTACACGTACACAGTTTCTCGGGTATTACCACTTACCTGAAGTAGTAAATAGTTGGTTCTTGCATACTTGCTTGTTCTATCCGTAGTCCTTGAGGCATGATTTGGACAGGTCAATAATAATTTGTTTATTTTGTTCCAATGAACAAAGAATAACCATTGAATGAGTAAATCAAGCTAAAAGATCTAAAAATCTAAGCCTAAGGGTTTGATTTTGTTATATTTAATAAAACTATCCACATCGTAGAATCCTCGTTTGATCAGAAGTTTTTACTTCCGATTTGAATGTTGAGATCTTTGGAATGTTTTGAAGTGATTGTGGTAACGCCTAAAATAATTTAAGACCTGCATATTGAGGTTTATGTTCAAAGAGTATTAAACGGTGTTGTTCAACTCTGGTACCTTTATTTCTTGTATTATATCTGTGATCAGCAAAATGGGGATGAATGTTTTGTGCTTTAATGTAGACTACGGATTCAAAAATGTAAAGACATGGGACTGTCAAGAGTTGAACGAATCCCTACTGCTACATGAGGTGGCATCCCCAACATGGTTCTGATTGCCTTTTTTGACATGTAAAAATCTTATTTAAATTACTCTTGAAAGAGCCCCATAAATCTATTGAATATGAAATATGTTGTTAGAATGAGCCTGGACAGTGGGATGTTGCCATAAGTCCCCATCCTACGAAGGATGAAAAGACCCCGAGCGAGTGATCCCTCTACCCCCTGAATGTGCTCACCCCAACCAAGCCCATCATCCAGTCTCACTCCTAAGAAATCCGCGGTTTTTAATTGTTCAATTTGGTCATCTCCAATAAATAGATTCGGAGTCCTATTATTTTTAAATTTTATTTTGTATTGTTTAAAAAAAATATATTTTGTTTTCTGAGAATTTAAAATGAGTTTGCTATCCTAAAAGAATTTTGAAAGATTTTTCGATTTTTCCGTTTGACTCGTTTTCTCCACATCCATCCCCCTCATGACCAATTCCCAAATTCGAATGATTGGGAACATTCGAGGGGCATATAAACAAAATATCATCTGAATTAATGTTATCGGACATGGTGAAAAAGTAACTACTTAAAACTGAGTCATCAGCCCATTTTATTCTGTCTCCAAGACTTTGTTTTCTGAACTGTAACAAAACATTAGTAACAGCCTATAGTTTTAAATCCAAATTAGCAATAGTTGTATCCTTACATTTAACTTTTTCTTCTAAAGAATCGATTTGAATTTTTAATTTAGTTTGCTTCTGAATTACCACACGACGTTCTTACATGATTGAATTAAAGTGTTGTGTACTAGTGATTAATTTTTCTTCAACTTTTTTATCTTCTTTGAGTATGAACGAACGACTTAAATCCTCTTGTCGCTGTATTTTCTCTAAATCTAGTCTAGTTTCCAATATAGCAGCTTCTTTTAGAGATAAGTAAAGTTTTTCCCTACTTTTCTCATTTTCCATAAGAACTTTGTCACAATGTGTAATCTATGTCTATATTGGGGCTGCTAGTTTTTATCTTATTTATTTCGTAGCATATACCAGTCAAGTACTCGTGCATGATAAACTGGCATTGGTCAGATTCAATTATCATCTCCTCTGAATTGTTCATTTTAAAATACAGTAATGAACATCTATTTAAAATACATACAAATTAATTATATACGGAAAATAGTAACCTCTCCAAATTCGTATAATTTAGAATCAGTGATAATACTATTTTACGAAATTATTTAGTGCTTTCAATCCTTGCGTGCGATTTTCTAGTAATACAACAAAAATCAGAGATAGTGTTTGTCAAGTTGAAGGCGTACTATTAATTATTGCAAAACTGATGTTCTTTCCAGGACTAGTTACGGGTTTGTCTTGCTCGGAGAGAACTCTATTGCCTCTGATTGCCTAACCTGAACTGCTTCTGCGCATGCGCAAACTCAGCGACAACTGACGTGGACAGGTCCTCTCTTATATCAATGGAATTTTCGAATAAAACGACCCTTTTCTAAAAATAGATATAAGGTAAACTCACGTCAAATCAAGTCAAGAAGCCATCCATACAAACTTGCTCCCCCAAAGATGGAGGTTATGAGGGCTATGATCGAAGATCTTCTTAGCAAGGGTGTTATTGAACCACCACGTTCCGCTTATGCCAGTCTAGCTTTCCTTGTGCTCACCCAAGACTGGTAAGTCTAGGCTTTTGGTGGATTATCCGAGGCTCAACGCTAAGGTCGCTATTGACTCAGTACCTCTGCCTGATTTGCATTCTGCTTTCTATTGGTTCGGTAAGGCTAAATTATTCAGTGTTTTTGATTTGAATCAGGCCTACCATCGGATTCCATTGAAGAAGGAATCACGGCCTATGACTAGCTTTTGTGTTCCCTGGAATCACTATCAGTTCACTAGGGTTCCTATGGGTCTTGCTGTGGTTGCCCAGACTCTTACTCGACTTCTTGATTCCATCTTCCACGATGTGAAATTCAAGTTTGTGTTCACCTATCGTGATGACCTTCTGGTCTACAGTAAGACTTTCGGGGAACACATGCAACATCTGGAGGAAACCGTTAGTCGTCTTAAAACAGCTGGCCTTACCGTCAATCCAGAGAAAGTCACTTTTGCTCGTCCAGAGATTTCTTTTTTGGGTCATTTTATTTCTTCTCAAGGCGTCTGCATAGATCCTGCGAGGACCTAGGGCATTCGGGATATTCCTCCTGCCAAAGATGCCAAGGGAATCGCCCGTTTTGTAGGGATGGTTAATTTGTACCGTAAGTTCATCCCTAACGTGGCCGAGCTTGCTGCCCCATTGAATGAGTTGCGTAAGAAAGGTGTCCCTTTTGTGTGGGGCTAAGCTCAGCAGACTGCCTTTGATGCTCTCAATGAGGCTATCATGCAACCACCTGTCCTGCGAATGCCTGATTTTTCCAGAAAATTCATTCTTTAGACTGATGCCTTCTCCTACGTAATTGCTGCTGTTCTTTCTCTGGAGTTTGATGGAATCAGGCAGCCCATCGCTTTTGCCCAGGAAAAGGAAGCTTTTCCTGGAAAGTGGGGTTTTGCATGTTCGAGATCATATGTTTGAAGTGCGAGACTTGTCGAGACTTTTCTCAAAATTATCGACTTTTGTCAAAATTTTTTTACCTTTTCGAAATTTTTGACTTTATGAAAATGTTCGACTTTTAACACACACACACACACCCACACACACGCGCGCGCGCGCTCACGCACGCACACGGGCGCGCGCGCACACACACACACCCGCCCACCCATACACGGACAGTGGTATTGACCAACCCGCCCGCCCATACACGTACAGTGGTATTGACCTACCCGCCCGCCCATTAACGCTCCGCTTTTGCCCATGTTGTCTCACCAGGAAAAGGAAGCTTCTTCCATCTATGAGCTAGTGTCTTGGCTGTTGTCTTTGGTACGGACAAGTTCCGGCGTTTCTTGGAACACGCTGAGTTCCTGATCTTGGTTTCTTTCCCATCCCAGACAGCTTGGGAAAATTGGTCGGTGGGTTGTTAAAATTTCTGTCTTTAAGTTCCGAGTCCAACATCTTAGGGATAACCAGAATGTCATCACGGATGCTCTTTCCCGCATGTATCACTAACCCAGTGATCCACCTATTGAGGCTGGCGCTCAGTGTGGTGCAATTCTTTTGGATTTTCCTTTACCTTTTGACGATCTACTGTCCCATCAGCAACAAGATCCTGAGCTGTCAATCATCTTAGGTGAACTTCTAGACGGAGGTGCCCACCCTCCTTATTTTCTGTCCAAAGGGGTGCTTTGTTGCCGTCCTCAAACAAAAGGATTAAATTGTATATTGCCGTTTGTTGACAGAGGGGTGAACCCCGTGTAGTGCTGCCTAGTCATCTAGTACCAATGGTCTTTCAATGTTATCACTCTTCTCTTGTGGGCGGTCATCTTGATAATCATAAGACCATCGCTAAGATTCGTAGGTACTTCATCTGGAAGGGCATAAACCGGGACATTGCTGGCAGAGTACGGGCTTACCATCTGTGCTCTCTCAGCAAGACTAGTTAAAATGCTAAGTTAGGTTTTTTATCTTCTGAGGTGGCCGAACGTCCTTTTGAGAAAGTGTTCATAGACTACGTGGGTCCTTATCCCCGTAGCAAGTCAGGTTACTCCTACCTACTTGATTGTGTGGATGCTTTCTCGAAGTTTGTTTGGCTTTTCCCACCTCGGAGTGCTACGGCTAAGCTCACAATCCGTGTTCTCCAGTCCTAATTCTTCCAGCACTTTGGTGTGCCTTCCACTCTAGTTTCCGATAACGGTAGCCAGTTTACTTCATACGAGTTTTGTAGGTTTTGTTTTGGCAATGGCATCAGGCATGTGACTACCTCTCCTTATTACATACAGCCTTCTCATGAAGAGCAGTTCAACCGCAATCTTCTGTATGTCCTTATTTCTTTCCATGCTGAGAAGCAGAACACCTAGAATGAGAGTTTTTCTTGGCTCCAGCTTGCCTTCAATTCTTCCAAGCATGAGAGTCACAATGCTAATCCCTTCGAAATTATACATGGCTACCCTCCTAACAACCCTTTGTCCAACTTATGGAGGCTAGAGGATCTTCTACCTACGCCAGGGGCCACTGACGTAATTTCCACGTGGCGGGTTGCCCGGCGCAACCTGCTAGAGAGAGGGCATTGAGGAGGTATGATAAAGGTCGTACTCCTATCTCCTTCCAGGTTGGAGATCTGGTATTTGTCAGGCTCACCCGGTCAGTTCGGCCGCGGTACGAAGACTTGCAAGATTGTGTTATCGGTGGTTTGGTCCCCACCGCATCGAAAGGTTTTTGGTCACCTGTGACTGCTCTGATGGATGGTCCCCAGTCAGGCAGGGTGTTCAGAAAGGCCTATGTGTCCCAGATAAAGGCTTTCCGGGGAACGGTTGATCCAGGAGTGGGTGTTCCTGGGAGTTTCTTGGGCAAAGAGATTGATCACCTCTGAGCTCCGGGTTTCTGTTCTGAGAGGGTCTCATTCCGTCTTTTCTTGTCGTGCCCGACAGTCAGGGTAGTTCTCTCTCTGTTCGAGGGGTTTCCGCTCTTAGATTCTCTTTGGCGTCCTTAGAACACCACTCCTTGGGGGTCTTCTTCTTCATCTGGTTTGTTCCCCCGAGGTACCGAGTTTTTTACCCTGCCTGGATATGTTGAGGTTTTACAGAGGAGAGTTGTACCGTGTCTTTGACCGGTACATTTTTTTCTCTTTGTTTTGTTTGCCAGGCTGCCTGAGATCGCTCTTGCGCTGTCTGCTCTTACTGTCGTGGCCGTTGGCTCAGACTTTCTGTTCCGTCATTCCATTTCCCGGTTCGCTGGTTTTAGGTTTCACTAAGGTTTGTTCGTATTTCGCCACCAACCTGATAAGATTCTCTCCATTTACGGTTAAAGACAAATTAAGCGTAAGTTCATTAATTTGTTTGATTCTAAATACCTAATCACCCTTTTGGTGAAAACTTTTGTACAATAATATATTTTCTTGCCATGTCAGTTTTGTTTTTTGTGTTTTTTCTATAGATTTGATTTACATTTTCTAGGTTTGTCCATGTTCAAGACCATGTGCTCGCTTTATTTTGTCCTCGTGTACGATTTTAACCCTTAACCTGCAGCCGGCGTTTCATCTGCCATTTCGACTCTGCTGTCCTGGCCTGGTGACCATGTTATAGAGCCAAATATGCGCATCCGCTGCCCTCCTTGCATCTTTTGGTGTTATTCTTCAGTCCTCAGGTCAGTCCTTTCCTTTTGTCCCCGGCGGTCGAGCTGGGGGGGGGGGGCAGTGATTTTTTTCTTTATAGCGTGGAAAATTCTTCTTTCGTTGAATTTTTTAATAAAATACCTAGACCTAATAAAATGCACATGAACTTAATTATAATTGCTAGCTTCTTCACAGCCACTAAATAGTTTTTTTTTTAATTTGGACATACATTTATTTTTTTAAACCTGTTATATTTTTTGGAAAAGTTATAATTGTTAAACTTTATAGCTTTATGTTCATGTTATTATTTTAAAAATATTTATCTATTTGTTATTTTTTTATGTTTATTAAGTTGGTATATTTTATTTGTATTTTCTTAGTTTTAAATTTTCACCAAAAGGGGATTGATTTAATAACGTTTCAACTGTTTTCAATTCGGAGCTACCCAGGGATTCCGGCTGACTTCCTGACTTCGGTGGAATCTTGGGATGTGGGATAAATTGGCGGATGATTTGTTTTGTTCAAATTTCTAAATTTTCAATGTAAATTATTGTATTGTTGTATTTTTGGCATTTTTAGTAAATCTGCAGATATGCGCATCTGTATCCTGTTAATATGTTTATTTGTTTGTGATTGTGTTTAAGTTATATTACTGCTTTTAATGTTATTTTTGCTATTGTGGCCTTTTGCCTGTTTTTAATGAATATTAATTTAATCTTTTTGCAATAAATATTATTTTTCCGCTCAGCTGCCGAGTTATGATTTAACCCTCCGAGTGCCACCCGTGATCTTATCACCTGTCTGGACTTGAGCCATCCCCTTATACAGCGCGATTTCCTTATATTGGTTGGGGATGCGTCTCAAATGGCTGTATTTTATTTTAATTGTTTTCTTTTTATCTAAACAAAGCTTTGATTTAAATCAACTTGACTAGCAATTATTTATTCAATCAAGCTATCAAATCTGATTAATTTTATTATAAATCCAATTATAAAACAAACCAAGTGTGTGGAAAATAAAGTGCGTGAGTCCTAATGGATCAAATACCTCCAACACTAATAAATTGTCAAACGTCCCTATTGTCAGGTTGTGTAGGCTGTGCCACTTTGAAGTTCCGCATTCCACTCTGTACAGTATTTGTAAGACAATGATGTTTGACTATCAGCAGTTGGCAACAGTGTGGGAGTGTCGGGCGGGACCGCCACCGGAAACAGAGCGAGTGTCCGCCTACCATAAACATACGGCTTATTGTTAACTGGGGCAAGGGCGTATATAAGGGGGGCGGTTCAGGGGTCTGAAGCCCCCCTCGAAATTTTTCACAAAAAAGGAAGACGGTAAAAATTAGTATACACACGTTCATTCGCATTATTTTACGCAAAGTGGGCTGTCATAATGTCATGTTAATTCTCGGTTTAAAGATTATTTTTACAATACTCATGAATATTAATTGAATATCAAATAAATAGCATTCAACCAGAAATAGAAGTTTTTATTTTATTTAGTAGCTGAAATAATTGTACATTAGCACATGAATCGACAACACGAGTGAGGCTGGGGAACGCTCAAACAGCTGATCGGCGGACGGACGATATTTCACACGAGAGAACTTCTAACGGATGCCTTTCACAAGATAACCTCAGTTGCAGCTTAGATATGTATCAATATAGACGTATTTTATTTCCAGTGCTTTATTTGCTTCGTTACGGAAGTAAAAGAAAACACAACAGAAGTGTATAGATTCATATAATTCTCCAGAAAAGGCATTTACTTGGGGTGTTCAATACTCTTTTTTGTGACCTAAGAGAAGATAAGAGAAGTTTTTTTAACTACTTCAGAATGCCAATTTCCACTTTCGATGAGTTGATCGCAAAAATAACACCTCTACGTCTTAGGGAAAACACAAACATAAGGAACAGTGTTTAGAGTAAATGTTAACAGTTACCTTTAAAGTAAGAGTGAAATATATTTGTTAAAAATAGTTATTTAACGAAAATTATAAGTACTTAAAATAAATGTTTACTACACCCACTAAAAAGTGGCATGCATGTGGTCTAACTGTGAGTGTTTTGGTTTTATATTAATGTTATTTCTTTAAGTTAATTTGAATTGTTAGGAATAATGGTATAGAGAATAAACGTAAGGGAGATATTAAACTTAAAGTTCTGTAATTGTTATTACTATTTAAAAATAAATAATAATAATAGAATATAAAACAATGAAAAAAAAGTTTGAAAAAGTATTTCAACTATAAATAAAAGAATAAAAACATGAACAATTGCTGCTTAATTTAAAAACAGTGAATTAGAGAACAGTGCATGCAAAATATCTTCCCTTGGTTCATTTGTCATTTACCACTGATGATGGAATGGCCGGGAAAACACCTGGACAGGTCTCAAGCGTACTGACTCATTCTTCACCATGACGTTTACTTCGTCCGAATTTATGATGATCTCGGACGGGCCCAGACCTTGTGTCCGTAGCTAAGAGACTCGATTCCGTGCTATTTTCCACCGTGCTATATCCATCGATATATACTACTTTAACTGGATCGCTCACGGAGCGGGCGAAACGTTGCGGAGAACGGTCTCAGGGATAAAGGGAAGATTCCCCACCGCAGTCCTGTAGACACCGCGCGGCACTGTTTTGCATGGCATTCCTGACATAATCCCTTCCTTTTCGTCATAGTTTTATGAATACAGTAAATTGATTGATAACATATGAGTCCACGAGGATATGTCTTTGTATTGTGTTGTTATGGGATAAGGAACCATTTTGATTTTTGCGGAGTTAAACCGCATCGTTCTTAAAACCATTTACAGTACACCTCAGTCGATTTTATTGAGAGCATTGATAGTAAATATTTAAAAATAGAATCAACAGAACTATTAAGCGGTTTACCGGGTTTATTTTTGTAGCCACGGTTGTAATAAATGTTAATTTGTTTTTAATGTTTTAATTAGTAAGTCTTAGGTCTATTTATATGTAGATGTGTGAGTTTGATTTTATGTTTTGTATTGTTATTTATTGTTATGGTGTTATGAAAAATAATCTCATATGACAAAACATTTGAAATTTAAACTAACTATTTTTATATCTGGGCAACAATTTCACATGAACTGACCATCATACAGTTATTAATCATGTTCATTACCGTATTGTTTCGTATAGAAATAATGTTTTGATTGCCAACACATTTTCATTATTCTACTTAGACTTTAGCCTGCAGATACAAATGATAAAATATTTAATATTTCAACAATCGAGAAACGATTGCAAAATAACTAGGTTCTACAGTAACATTTTAATTGTTAAATTAATTAGTTAAACGATTATGATCTAAAGGAATTATATATGCCTATCACATATTATAATTGTATGATATA
The DNA here is from genome assembly GCA_035578905.1 of Stictocephala bisonia. Classification (NCBI taxonomy): domain Eukaryota; kingdom Metazoa; phylum Arthropoda; class Insecta; order Hemiptera; family Membracidae; genus Stictocephala; species Stictocephala bisonia. The sequence goes on from JAQJVL010002598.1 coordinate 84,398, forward strand.
AATTACGATTCACCTACCACCAACACTACAGAGTTCTTAATGGCACATATAACAGCTGTTTGATTTATAATGTTTATGGTGGTTTAAGCATTGCTTATTTGTAGTGTTCTATTGAAATGTCTCATTGATGAGGATAGCACGCGAATAATGAAGGGGAGTCACCTAATTTAAAAGGTATTTTAACAAAATTTGTATATTACTGTTTAAATATTTATCCCATAGCAAAGGACGAGGCAATAAGTAGTTGTGTATAAACTTAACCTGCAGCTAAATTGTATTAAATTTGTATTATAATTGTTACATTGAAAAGCACGTCTTTTCATAATTTAGTTAATAATATGATATTTTCTTTTGTGAGTTACCAGAAATTCCTAGAGTTAATAGCAATTGCAAAAATGTTAAACTCTTTATCCAAATATTTGTGTTTGTAATCATGTTAATTTTACATTTTTTCTACTATCTCATGAGGAAGGATTGAAATTATAGTCAATAATTTTGAAGATTAATATTCAATACTGATGTATGTATGTGTGTATATATATATATTTTGATTATACTCAATAAATATAAGAATAGTTATATTATATTATATAGTACTTGCAGATGCCGTTTGAAAAATATTTCAATTGTCGAATTTTAAAAAAGCCTCCAAACAGGTAAAGCCTTGGAGGAATTGAATATTTCTCACTTTACCAACGAAATATTGTAGTAAGTGTATGTATATGTATATATTTGGGAAATAAATTTCTTTCTTTCTTAATTAGTGAACAAATGTGAATTGAAATTATTATTTCGTTGTGTTATTAAACATTATATTAAATAGATCGATTTTCAAGTTTTCCACAAAATCCGGAACTATAACAACTATTGTGGACAAATGCTAAAGGAAGAGATTTAAGCCACCAGACTTTACTGTTCTTTGCAATACAAGTAATATATTTAAATTTTTTAAATGTACAAATTAAATATATATCACAAGAAAACAAATTTTATTTTATGAAACAATTAAGAAAGCTTTATGTTGTGACAGTCAGTAACATATATACTGAAGGTTTTATTGTGCAATTCCTTCTTTGAGCTTCTATAATTAATTGTTTATGGATCATAAAACTTTCCTGAGATGTTTCTTAAACTATGAACTTAATACTGACCTAGCTATATTGGCAATTAGTAAAACATTTGAAATGTAATGTTAAAATATTTCCCGCGTTGCATTGAAGACAGTCAGTTGGGCAGCGCTGGGCACCAGTACTGTGGTGGGGGTAGAGCGGAGAGCCGGCTCGCATTCACAGAACGGATTGCGCGATCCAGTTAGAGTAGTATACATAGATGACCATATCCCACCCGTGCTACTTACCACCTAGTCTCTTGACGAGGGTTGACAGGTACCACTTCTTAGAAATAAAAAGAGCAAAGAGCGGATACTCACCCACGACTCTTGCTTATATAATGGCAGGGTATGTTATAATACAAAAAATCTACATTGAATCGGCTGTTCAGGAAGCTTTGGCTGAAGTTTTTTTCTGAAGTGACAAGATGTACGTATAATTTTAATCAATAATTGTGGATGAAGGTTCAGAGTTTGAGAATAACCGTAGAGTATAATTAAAATAAAGATATCAGAAACGTATGTAGATGGTGTGCAGCACTTGTGAATCTCGCCTAGAAAAAGTGGAACATGCTCCTTATAATCATGGAGAACCATCCAAAGCATAGAAAATTAAGACAATTTCTACTTTATTTCATAGATTGAAAACCCTTCTATACCCTTCTATTCTATGTTGAGTGCGTTTGGACAAAGACACAGGACAAGGGGGAAGGGTGGAACTCAAAACTAAATAACTCGATATGTATGAATCCATATCCAAATGTTTACCTCTCCATTAGAAAAATTAAGAAGGTCAAGCTAATGTCAGCGGGAATTTGGTCTTCAGCCTGAGAAAAGAAAGAAAAATTATGTTGAAATTGACAAAAGATCAACTGATGTCGAGAAAAATATGTAGAATAAGATCTTTTGAAATGCATTCGTCTGCTAGGATACATAGCAAAATTATAGTGAAAAAAACACAGCTCAGAAAGTATTGGAATATAATGAATGTAAACATGACAAAAAGGCAAAGTCAATTTTAAAGACTGCAAATATAAATTGTTATGTATATAAAAGATTATTTTTTTAAAAAAAGACAGTCAACTAGCGGCAGATTATTGTGCAAGTCAGTTTATTGTACAGATTATTTAGAATACTGATTATTTGAGCTTTCACACAAACTGATAAAGGTGAAAAGCATCTTCGTATATAGCCAGACTTGGTTTGTCGTATTTATGCCTAATCGGTCTAGTAACTAACATACAAGCGGCTAAAACCAACTCGACGATATAACGAAATACCCTGCTATAGCTAAAAAATGTCTTTTAAATTAATTCAGAATCAAGCAGCTATAAGGTGATATGTTATTTGCTTATTATTTTCAATAGCTGCATATTACATTGTATATTGCCTTAGTTTTTAGTCTTACAATCTCGTAATTTTATTTAGCGTTCTGCTCAACGTATAACATTTTGTATGTATCTGTTACTTAACATGAACAAACCCATCATCTATGTAATATTTATTACTAACCATTGTCCGATCATGGAAAATACGTTTGGTTTACTACAACTATGTCACCAGCGGGGCTTGGAAACACTTGTATACCTGAGTTCACGACAGACAGGCGCTTCTTGAAACATGGTGACAAGTAGCACGGTTTTCGACAGGGTGGAATCTAGCACGGTGGGAAAAAGCATAGAATATAGACAGATATTTATCTATATAGACACAGAATATGTGGAAGTAGCCATAGCACGTCACCACGGCTCAACGGTTCCAATCTGGACACTGGCCACTGGCGTGGATTGTAATACTGACTGATAAGTTAAGGCCTGATCTCGTGATCGGTGACATGGCAGCGGCATGCAACAGACAACAGTCTGCCTGTCACCCTTGTTTGCATCAATATGTGTAGGCGCAGAAATTATGTGTACCCGATTTTGAATGTTGTTTACTGGGGCCTATGAAAAATTTAATGACATCACATTTTCCTCCTTTAGTTGTACGTTATGTATGACATATGTGTGGTATTAAATTAATCAACTAACAATTAAAAATCACTGAATTTACTTACGCATATAAAAGTAATGTGTCGTGAAAAACAATCATAAGGATTCCAACGAGACCAAGTAATACATAAACGTGACCAAGTAATATGTAAACGTGACCAAGTAATACATAAACGTGACCAAGTAATACATAAACGTGACCAAGTAATACATAAACGTGACCAAGTAATACATAAACGTGACCAAGTAATACATAAACGTGACCAAGTAATACATAAACGTGACCAAGTAATACATAAACGTGACCAAGTAATACATAAACGTGACCAAGTAATACATAAACGTGACCAAGTAATATGTAAACGTGACCAAGTAATATGTAAACGTGACCAGGTAATACATAAACGTGACCAAGTAATACATAAACGTGACCAAGTAATATGTAAACGTGACCAAGTAATACGTAAACGTGACCAAGTAATACATAAACGTGACCAAGTAATACATAAACGTGACCAGGTAATACATAAACGTGACCAAGTAATACATAAACGTGACCAAGTAATATGTAAACTTGACCAGGTAATACATAAACGTGACCAAGTAATACATAAACGTGACCAAGTAATATGTAAACGTGACCAAGTAATACATAAACGTGACCAAGTAATACATAAACGTGACCAAGTAATATGTAAACGTGACCAGGTAATACATAAACGTGACCAAGTAATACATAAACGTGACCAAGTAATATGTAAACTTGACCAGGTAATACATAAACGTGACCAAGTAATACATAAACGTGACCAAGTAATATGTAAACTTGACCAGGTAATACATAAACGTGACCAAGTAATACATAAACGTGACCAAGTAATACATAAACGTGACCAAGTAATACATAAACGTGACCAAGTAATACATAAACGTGACCAAGTAATACATAAACGTGACCAAGTAATACATAAACGTGACCAAGTAATACATAAACGTGACCAAGTAATACATAAACGTGACCAAGTAATACATAAACGTGACCAAGTAATACATAAACGTGACCAAGTAATACATAAACGTGACCAAGTAATACATAAACGTGACCAAGTAATATGTAAACGTGACCAAGTAATACATAAACGTGACCAAGTAATACATAAACGTGACCAAGTAATACATAAACGTGACCAAGTAATACATAAACGTGACCAAGTAATACATAAACGTCACCAAGTAATATGTAAACGTGACCAAGTAATACATAAACGTGACCAAGTAATACATAAACGTGACCAAGTAATACATAAACGTGACCAAGTAATACATAAACGTGACCAAGTAATATGTAAACGTGACCAGGTAATACATAAACGTGACCAAGTAATACATAAACGTGACCAAGTAATACATAAACGTGACCAAGTAATACATAAACGTGACCAAGTAATACATAAACGTGACCAAGTAATACATAAACGTGACCAAGTAATATGTAAACGTGACCAAGTAATATGTAAACGTGACCAAGTAATACATAATCGTGACAAAGTAATACGTAAACGTGACCAAGTAATACATAATCGTGACAAAGTAATACGTAAACGTGACCAAGTAATACATAAACGTGACCAAGTAATACATAAACGTGACCAAGTAATACATAAATGTGACCAAGTAATACATAAACGTGACCAAGTAATACATAAACGTGACCAAGTAATATGTAAACGTGACCAAGTAATACATAAACGTCACCAAGTAATACGTGTTAAAACATAAACGTGATGCATTAACGGATTTTTTATTCAGAGTAAAGTTGATGCACAGTGAAAACTAAAAACTATTGTAGTTAACATTTCAGTACTTTTTTGTTCCGACTAAGATAAAAATTATTGAAACTTATTATAAATTTAAAAAAAAATAATATTTCGTAACGTAGGATTATACATAGGATTGTACGAGGAAAACAATGGTGTCGTTGTATTTGTCACAGGCCTCTTATTTTCTTAGTAAACAACCTCCAAACTAGGGTAAACATTATTTCTGCGCCGATAATAAGTACTGTGCAAGGTGATGATTGTGAGCGTTTCAGTTCGTTTTCAATTCGTAATAATGAAATTCAAGTAAATATAATTTGGTTATAGTCTTTCCATTTACTTAAATATCTTTTCCAAATCCATAGCAGAATTTCCTTTTGTAATAATTCATTTTTCATTCATTCGTTCATTATTAAGATATGAGCTAATATGAGGGGTGAATGAGTGTGATGAGTTTGGGTAAACGAGTAATAACCCACCCACCCACCCATACTCGTACAGTGTTATAGACACACCCGCCCACCCATACACGTACAGTGTTATAGACACACCCGCCCATCCATACACGTACAGTGGTATAGACCCACCTGCCCACCCATACACGTACAGTGTTATAGACACACCCGCCCATCCATACACGTACAGTGGTATAGACCCACCTGCCCACCCATACACGTACAGTGTTATAGACACACCCGCCCACCCATACACGTACAGTGGTATTTTTCATTACTACCAACAACCCAAACAATCAATACCACAGTACGTGTATGGGTGGGTGAGTGGGTCAATACCATCGTACGTGTATGGGTGGGTGGGTCAAAATACCATCGTACTTGTATGGGTGGGAGAAAGGGTAATACCATCGTGCGTGTATGTGTGAGTGGGTGGGTCAATAGCATCGTACGTTTATGGGTGGATGGGTGGGTCAATAGCATCGTACC